>JAODAL010011750.1:0-98488 GCA_025379985.1 Phyllomedusa bahiana
TACTCCCCTCTGAGCTGTTAAAATCGATAGTGAAACCAAGGGCTGCAGCCTCAATACTCCTCTCCCAGCTCTAAGACTAATTACTGACTGTGGAACTCACAGATCCCTCATATAACACAGTGTTACATCCTCTGTTCTCATCATATAACACATATAACACATTCCTGCCTGATAACAGGGGGAGGGGCAGTGTGCATCAGTCATAAATTCTCCTGCCTGGAACAGAGGGGGGGGAGGGAGGGGGGCAGTGTGCTTCCTCACATGTCTCATCAGTTCAGGCTGTGTGTATAACTGCATATACTACAGTCATACAGTCTCCGGTCTGGTAACAGAAGGGTAGGAGGGACGGGCAGTGTACACTCCTCACATGTCTCATCAAATCAGGCTGTGTGTATAACTGCATATACCACAGTCACAGTCTCCTGTCTGGAACAGAGGGGGGAGGGAGGGGGCAGTGTGCACTCCTCACATGTCTCATCAGTTCAGGCTGTGTGTATAACTGCATATACCACATTCACAGTCTCCTGTCTGGAACAGAGGGGGGAGGAAGGGGGCAGTGTGCACTCCTCACATGTCTCATCAGTTCAGGCTGTGTGTATAACTGCATATACCACAGTCACAGTCTCCTGCCTGGAACAGAGGGGGGAGGAGGAGAGGGGGCAGTGTGCATATCTCACATATCTCATCAGTTCAGGCTGTGTGTATAACTGCATACAAGCTTGTGGAGCCTGGAGATGGAGGGTCTGCAGACATAAGAAGCATGTAGGTGGCTACAGAGCTGTTATATCCAGACAACGTTCTGTATCCCCTGCTTCATACAAAATGATGATGTCACAGGTCTTCAGTGAGGAAAGACACGCCTCCTGGGAGCAGAGACACGCCTGCTGAGAGGAGAGACACGCCCCTGGCTTTCAAACTCTATATCATAGAATCAGCTAAAGAGCACGAACAGTTCAAACGATAACACCCCTTTAAGTTGGTTATTGTCTGCATCAAGTGGAACCGAAGTATGTCCTCAAAGCATGATGTCTGGAGTAAGATGACCCCTTGTCATCCTTGTTTCATAATATGAGAAAAGTGGTTTCCCCTCTAAGAAATTCTGTGCTCCGGCAGATGGCTGGCGAAGGAGCAGAGGACAGACCCTTGCTGAAATGGTTTATTTTAGCAACATGCTTAGGTTGCAACCATTGTATTTTAAGGACTAGAGTACTATTGTTTTGAAGCAGTACCCACCTGTCTGCCACAGCTCTCTGGAAGACACAGATGACGATTCAAGTACTGTTCATGACATAATTGACCAGTTTGGGTACCCTCACTGCTTTCCTCTGATCATTATTTTAAGTAATAGACTGACAGTTGAACCTGGAGTGATAAATTTATGAAACAACCTAATTTTCTTTGAAAAATAATCATGAATTTTATTACCTGTCATAAATCAAAAAGATGATGCTGTAAATGTGATCTGAATTAACTGGGGTTTTCTTGCAGACATAACTTTTAGACTATATGAAGATTTAAAGAAAACTATAGTTCATTAGTACACGTAGAGTGTTATATAATTACCCTTTGTTAAAAGTTTATTGTTAATTCCTTTTCCTTTTCTTCTTTTGTTCCTTCTTATATTTAAGCCATTTATTAATCTTACTCTGTTAAATAGAGTTTGCACACAGTACCTTGAAATTTAGACACTAATAACAACTATATCTGATTTCCATTAGTTAGGGCATGTCCCCACTGCACGGGTTTTTGGCCGGCTTTTTCGCCGGTTTGCGGTTTTTCAGACCGCCTGAAAAACCGTCCGAAAATGAGCACGATGGTGCTCTATGAAAAACCCGTGCAGCAGTCCCCACTGCATGGGTTTTCCGTCCGGCGGTTTTTACGCCCGCGGTCCGGCCACAAAACATTGTGCTTGCACAATCTTCTGTCCGGTTTCCGGATAGAATCTGTGCTTCTCAATGTGAAGGGAGATGGCTTTTCTCCGCTCATCGCAGAAAAAAGCCTTCCCCCGCGGCTGTGGGGACTGACGCAAAACAGGACAAATACCGGTCGGCAAACAGGCCCGTATTTGTCCTGTGCCATGAGAACGCACCCTTACGGCACAGTACACTTTGCCACTCATAAGTGTATAGACAGCACGTGTGCCTATTAAATGTGCAGTTACTGTATAAAACTATTTTTTTATTTTGGTTGTCCACACTAAAACATCTCATTGTCCTTACATTGATCAACAGTCTTTATTTGTCACATAAAAAAATACAACATTAGATTTAGTTCAGGTTTGCAAAATAATTACATAAAGTAACGTACTTATCAAACTTATACAAGAGAAGTAGGACTGGAAGAATTATTAAGGAGTTTTGATTTCTGGGAGGAGGATCACCCACAAGCCTTATTATGTTAACGCTATTAAATGTAGATTTGAAAGTACAGAAGACCTAAACACTTTTTTTTTATAGATAAAGAAGTTACAAAATATTTGACCATTTAATATTGTAGACTGCAGAGATAATGACAGCAGTAGAAATTGCTGATGTTGATGGTGAGTACAGAGTAGTACTAGGTAGAACAGGGATGAAAAACCTAGCAAAGATCTTTAACATCAACCTTAAAGGGGTTGTCTCACTACAAGGATTGCTTTTTATGTTAAAGATCTTGCAAAAACAAGTCACTTTGCAATATATATCCATTAACAGTCTCCTACCTATTCCTAGATATCCCTTCGTGTATGGGCTCCATCAGCTCCTCAGGTCACTTTAGCTACAGACCTGGTTTCTACTGCAGCCTAGAAGCTAGTAAACACACCCCAGAATTCTAAATGAAACCAAGAAAACAGGACTGAGGTGAGATGAATCATTGCAAAATATGTACTCATATTTATAAAGACAGAGTTGAAATGCCTGTTGTCTACAATAGTCAAAATCTACTTCATCATTGCAAAGGTATAAATCCGTAGTTACAGTCAAGCAACCATTTTGACATTTACTTTAGTAATATAGGAAATGCAATAGTCAGCTGTTTTAGGGCCTGGGTGCATCACTTATTCAAGGTATGTTTTGGAACCTGGGGTTACTTGAGCATTTTGAAAAAAAAAGCACTCTAAAAGGAAAATAATTTGAACATAATTTCATGAGGACAAGGAATCTGTATCTTTTCACTTTAGCTGCATTGTTTTGGGAAAGATGGATGCAGTTTTCCTTTATGATATGTTGTAGGATAGTTAGGGCATGTCCCCACGGCAAGGGTTTTCGGCCGGTTTTTCAGCCGGTTTGCGGTTTTTCAGACCGCCTGAAAAACCGGCCGAAAATGAGCACAATGGTGCTCTATGCAAAACCTGTGCAGCAGTTCCCACTGCACAGATTTTGCCGTCGGACGGTTTTGCCGCCGGCGGTCCGGCGGCAAAACATTGTAGAAGCACAATCTTCCGTCCGGTTTCCTGACGGAAGATGTGCTTCTCAATGGGAGGGCTGTTCTCCGCTCATCGCGGAGAAAAGCCGTCCCCCCCGCGGCCGTGGAGACGGGCGCAAAACAGCACAAATACCGGCCGGCAAACCGGCCGGTATTTGTCCTGTGCAGTGGGAACGCGCCCTTAGTATAATCAATGAAATTAACCATGCAAAATATATTTTCCTGATCTTCATAATGATACCAAATACATTATGTACAGATTATTTGTTGTCTGATGTAGCTATTACAGCCAAAAGCCAAGATCCAATTTAGGGTTTTAAGCCCTTAAGGACACGGCGTTTTTTTGTTGTTGACACGTTCGTTTTTCCCTCCTCGCCTTCTGAAAGCCATAACTTTTTTATTTTTCTACCTACATAGCACATGAGGGCTTTTATTTTGCGGGACAAGATATAATTTCTAACGGTGTTATTCACTATACTATAGAATATACTGGGAAACCGCAAAAAAATTCCAAGTGGGACAAATTGTGAAAAAAAATGTATTTTCACCATGTTTGCAGGGGTTTTGCTTTTACGGCGTTCAATCTTTGGTAAATATAATGTGTTATCTGTATTCTACAGGTTGTTACACATCTGGCAATACCAAACATGTAGGGTTTTCGTTATGGTTTGGTACCGTAAAAAAATTCCAAACATTTTCTATTTTTGAAATTTGCGCCACGGCGCCATTTTGTGCGACCAATAACTTTTTTGTACTAACAGCCAACGGACGTCAGTGAGGCGGCATTTTAGGCGGGCTGAAGTGTACTTTTTATCGCTAGCCGTTTGGAATGCATGCGACTTTTTTGATCATTTTTATTTCATTTTTTGAGTGACATAAAATGACCAAAAAACGCAATTTTGGCGTTTGGAATTTTTTTTCTTCTACGGTGTTCAGCATACGGGATAAATGATGTTATATTTTTATAGATCGGACTTTTTCGGACGCGGTGATACCAAATATGTGTAACTTTTTTATTGTTTTAATTATTTTATTTGTAAAACGGGGAAAGGGGGGTGATTTGAACTTTTAATACTTTTTTTTTTGTACTTTAAAACTTTATTTATTTATTTTTTTACTGTAACATTTAGTCCCCCTATGGTGCTTGACCACTAGGGGGCGCGATTGTTAATACAACCTAATGCATTGCATAGGCAATGCATTAGGGTGGACAAAGATGGCGGTTTCCCCACTTCCTGTCTGCGGACGGAAGTGGGGCAAACCGGCCAGTGTAAGTAAAGGGAGCCTTCACAGGGCTCCCCACCACCGTGTCCGGTGCCGATGACTGTAACAATCGGTGCGCGGCACTGATCGGCGTTCATTCAGATGCCACGGCCATCTTTGCCGCGGTGTCAGACGGGTTAAACAGCGCCAGCGGTCGGCGCCACCCGCCATCGCTGTTACTGCCCGGTGTTAGCGGCGATCAGCCGCTAACACCCGGTGGCTGTGCGGGGGGGTCGCGGAGCGATCCCCCTGCAAAGCCCCTTAGCGGCCCTGGGACGTACTCATACGCCGAGGGTCGTTAAGAGGTTAAGCTTATCTTTCTCACTTGGCATCAACCGTGGTATTGGGTATCTACAGCAACCTGATAAAACAGCCACAATTTTAATGCATAACTGTACATTTAAAGGGGGTTTTACTACAATGATTAGCTTTCAACATATCTGGAAAGGTAAATGAAGACTTTTACTACATAAATGGCTCTTTTGATATTGCTCTGGTCAGAAGATAAGAGAGATTGTATCTGCTCTGAGTGCACACAAGGGTCTCTAGGTTACCTTCCATATCTCCCTTCCTGATTAAACAGAGAGCAGGGAGTGACGTCACCATGGTTGGAGGGAGCAGAATCTTTATCTCTAACAAGATTAGCTTGTTTACCATGGATAAGCACTTGATTTCACTCCTTTATTCTACAGAATATACTTCCAACACGTCTCTGAAAGGCTAAGTCTACACATCAAATGTCAAAATGATGTCCAGAATCCAACTGCATTTTGACATTGCTGGACTGTGGCAGTAGCGTGGTTTTTGGCTCAGATTTTCACAAAAGCTGCAGTTGGTTTTCGGATTTGCCGTTGGCCCCATACGTTTAAATGTATGAGAATCCTACGGCAATCCAGCGGAATCATGCGGAATATGCAACATGTTGGAACTGACGGTAAAAAATCTGTGCCGTGCAGACTACAGCATTGATTTTTTTATTGCTCTCTATGCAGCACAGGGTACCATTGAGTTTTCAGCGGATTCAAAATACTAAATCCGAGAGAAAACCATTGCTATGTAGACATAGTCTAACATTCATCTAGTTATATGATAATCACTGCTATAAACCACCCACAGCCTGAGGCAGATTGAGTCTGATGCTTCCTGTGACTCTGTGAAACAGAATGGTGAGAAAACCCCTTTAAGTAACTTTTCATGATAAGTTGTAATGTGTGCATATATGAGGAGTTGCACTATCTGTGGCTATTGTATAACTTATATATGGTATTTTCACTAGTTTCCCTTCCCTCCACCTGTAATTTAGCTGCTCTTGTGTCTCCTATACACTATAGACACACACAAACACACCGCCCTCAGAAGTAGGAGCATAAGGGACATAGAGCAGTACTGAGCAGGGCAAGCTATGAATCAGCAAATTAGACATAAAACTTATAAAAGTCCTGTTTTTGTGTCTCTTTCACTCTAATTTTGTCTCTTGCCAGCCTCTCACCCTCAATGCTCCTCCATTTTCCATAGACTTCTATGTGCAGCATGTAACCTAATACTTTAATCAGCTGATCCATCTAGAGATGGATTTTAGTTTTTCAAAATGAATGCTGAGTTTAGAAGGGCGAGGAGGAGCCTGCAGTTTCTTATAGAGTATGTGCTCTTACAATTGATTCATGCAAAATTTGTTTAAAATGTCTCCTTGAATAAAAGCACAGATAGCAGCTGTACGAATATATATGACTAGTTTGGGGATCCTGAATTCATCATAACGAGGGGCATATTATGGCAGTTGATAAGGCCATTTAAGGGGGCATAAATGCAGATAATAGATAGATAGATAGATAGATAGATAGATAGATAGATAGATAGATAGATAGATAGATAGATAGATAGATAATAGATATAGATGTAGAGGTTTTTAAAATAGATAGATATAGATAGATGATAGATAGATTAGATTAATAGTATAGATTTAGGAAGATAAAGGGACAGACGCAGACAGACAGACAGGAGGCAGGCAGGCAGGCAGGCAGGCAGACAGACAGACAGACAGACAGACAGACAGACAGACAGATAGATAGATAGATAGATAGATAGATAGTATCTCAGTTCTTAATCACATTGACAGGATCACATTGTTACGAAGACAGACTGGTCCAGGAAATTGACATGTAATCTGCCATTAGACTGCTTATTTGAATAAGCAAATTGTAAACATGGAGGGATTGTCTTCCTTTTGGTATGGACTGCTGATCTTCTCCCAAACAGTATTAACATCTAATCTTGGACACAGGCAATGGGTATTAGATTTAGGGGTTGTTCACACAGCGTATTTACAGGACGTACTTCGGCACGTAATTGCGCAAATGCGGTAAAATCATACACTTGATTGCTATGATTTTACAGCATATTCCCCGGCATGTATTGAGCGCCCATAGAAACGGAGAGTGAATGGTGGCTAGGTTGGAGTGCTTTAGAAGAACGCACTGGCCAGCCTTTACTTCTAAAATAGCAGGCGTTTAGTGGCGTGCATAGTACATGCCGCTATATGCCATGTGAACCCGCCATTACAAGCTCAGTCAATCTCGCTTTTTTTTTGCTAAGGGTGCTTTCACACGGTGCGTTTTTGGTGCGTTTTTGGTGTGTTTTTCAATGCATTTTTTTGTGCAGGAATGTACAGCAATTAATGCTGTACCTTCCTGAACAAAAAATGCATTGAAAAACGCAACAAAAACGCACCAAAAACACACTGTGTGAAAGCACCCTAAGTGCTGTTACCTACCCAGTTATTGTTGTTGGCTCAGACGGGTGAGTTGAGGGCTCATATCGGTACATTTTTATTATTTAAAAAAGATATTGGCATCAGAATTTAAACCATGTATTACCATTGGAATAAAAAAGTTTGTGAAACGAGTTTCCTTTAAAAACACATGAAAGATATACAACCCGAATGGTACTTAGCAATTTACAGC
This sequence comes from Phyllomedusa bahiana, assembly GCA_025379985.1. Taxonomy (NCBI): domain Eukaryota; kingdom Metazoa; phylum Chordata; class Amphibia; order Anura; family Hylidae; genus Phyllomedusa; species Phyllomedusa bahiana. The sequence goes on from JAODAL010011750.1 coordinate 7,629, forward strand.
ATCCAGCAAAGGACAAAGAACTGTTTATTTTAGTGCTTTAGGGCAGTACTGATTGGAAGGGTTAAATGATCTGAAAAGTCTGCCATGAAATTGCACGGCTTTTGAGCACACTTTAAGACAAGCTTAAGAGCCCTGTGCAAAGCCTGATCTTCCCTTTGTAGCATTAGAAGATTTATCCAATTAGTATGAGGCAATGCTGTAAGCAGACAGTTTTAACAGTCAACTACAAACACTTTGAAAGAACTGCACAGCATTTATTTTGGTTCCGTAAAACTGCATTTGTGCTGTCAGTGCATATCTTAGGTTGACAGACCGCAGGGGGCATTCACCCAAAACGTAAGACAAATCCATAGTGTTTACAGAACCAGCTAGATTGGTAAGAGATGTTTTCATAGTCTGCTGTAAGCAGCAGAAAGCTGGTGTTACACCTAGCGTTGCTATTTGTGTGGCATTTTTACCAGTTTTTCTTATTTTTTTTACAAACAATGCTGCAGTCAGATGTTAGGAGAATGCACTATGAACATTGTTTTTTTTTGCTTGCGTTTTTTTTCTCGCATTTGGTGCATTTTTTCGGTCAGTAGAATCTCTTTTTTCTGAATGCTGCATACTTTAGGTGTGACGTTATCTTCAGCCAGTTTGTTGCATTTTACTCCCATACATCTTTATTGCTTAATATCAAGTGTAAATGTGTGTTGCATTTTTGTGGTTCTTTTCACATTACTAATCGTGCAACGGAAATAAAAAAAAATTAATCAGATGATTAGTTATTAAAACACAACAAAACAACACCTAAAAAAATGCATTTTAGAGGGGTTTTAGAGATGGGTGAAGTAGGTCTAATGTGGTGTTCATCATCTGCATTGTTCACAGCTGCTTTTCGGCTCCATTATGGCAGCAAAACAATGAAAATGATAGCAGTGCCAGATACATCAAATGCAGACGTCATTGGTGCGCAGCAGACCCCATTGACTAGAATGAGGTTTGCTGGGCTGCATTTAACCAGACAAAATAGTGCTGTGTGATACATTTTTTTCTTCAGCATTTTTAAAGAATCTATGAATATCTTCTAAAGTAGATGTGATCATAGCCTAAGGCTTCCTTTACACAGTGTTTTGTGGCAATTGCACCTTTTTAAAAAATGAAAAAAATAAAACAGCAGGTCTTCATTTAGCATTTTTTTTTTTTTTAAATATAAATAACATGTTTTAGAAGCCACATTTTTGGTGATGTTTTGTACGGTATTTCTGTGTTCTTTCCATGATAGATCATTTGATTTAATGATTCTTCCTTAAATCACATGATTTTGAATGTGAAAGATATCACAAAAAGTGCAACACACATGTTTTTAAAAAGGAAGAAAAAAAACAATGGAAGACAAACGCCACAAACTGCCTGAAATAAGCCCACATACAAAGGGCGACATGTATAAAATGTTTAAAATAAAGGTGTCTTAATAGAAAGAATATCTGTTTGCTCACCTGCTGCCTTCTTCAGTTTGGAGCTCCGGTGCAAGGAAAATATCACTAAGCTGTACATGAAATACTCCATAGGAAAAAGATTATGTTCTGGCACATCAGATTAAAAGTGAAAAAATGGTTTTCCTGAAACTTTATTCAAAACATCCCAATAATATCAAAAAATTAAAATCATAGTGCTAAGAGATACACACACATCTTACAGATTTCAAGTCCTGCCTCGGACTCTTAGGCTATGTTCACAGGGCTTAATTGCGGGACGTATTTCGCCCCGCAATTACGGTGTGTGTACGGGGGCGGGGCACGGGGGTCACACAGCCTACGTCCGGGCAACATCGAACATTTATTATTCTCGGCGCTATTATAAGCATGAATAATTGACATGTCACTTCTCTCCCGCTCGCCCGTATTGTGAAGCGGGAGGGGTGAGAAAGAAGAGTAATACAAGGTCTTATGAGAACGGTGGGTAATACCGTAATGAATGGGACGGTATTTCTCCACGTATTAGTAGCGCAGTACGGCGCGAATTCGGGCCTGTGATAAATGGTCACCAAATCTAGACCTTAGAGGGTGAAATACGTCCCATTCATTAAGGTAATCCCACAGTTCTTTTCTTTCACTTAGAATCCACTATGGGTATTACGGTCTCTTACTCCCGGCTCGCAACAAATACGCCAAGGCGGGGACGATAGGGGGTGAGAGAAGTGACATGTCAATTATTCCGGCGTATACGGAATAATGAATGTCATGGGGTCGGCGGGATTGCGGGCCCCCACCACACCGCCTCACCAGACCCACACGGCGTAATTGCTGGGCAAAAATACGCTACTCGTGCATGTTTTTTGCCGTGTGTTATCCCTGCCTTAATTAACATGCCCATAAATATAATTAGCTTGATTAAAATTAGACAACTAAGGTTTAACTCTTTTACAAGGATAGATTCAAACAAATATCATAATTCTTTGTTTCATATTCACATCTAGCATAGCTTGAATAGGAACACCTGAGGATTAACTCTTTTACAGGAATGAATGGACTTCATTTTGGAATTTCTTGTTACTTACAAGCACCTTTACAATGTGTACCACTGTGATCAATGACATGCACTCAAAATTGTGTGCCGAATATTTGTATTGCAATTTGTATTAGCATGGATTGACAACATTTGTAGCGGCCACATTCTGTTTGAGAGAGAAAAAATTCAGAACTGTGTTCTACTCTATATGAAATGTGGGTGCGGACTCACCCCACTAAGGATTTGGTGCATACTAAAACTTATCGATGGTTTTTGGTATGGACGAGTTGCGTCAGTTTTTAGTGAAAGACCTTTTAAAAATATAGGGGTAACAACAGTTTTTGCCACACATCATGCCAGAAAATGAATGCAGCCCCCTTGATACATGTTGCCCAAAGTATTCTACATTCTTAAAAAAAATAAAACATGAAACCAAAATACACATTTCTCAGGATGCTTATATAGTTTCCTATGCTCAATAGACATGGAATTAACAACATATATGTGTAGATTATAGTGGAATAATATGTCATTTATGTAATGGAAACCCTGTAGATATTTTTAATTGCTTGATAGACCACTAAACAGATTTTACCACAGTTAACATAAATTATGTACACTACCATTCTTTCAATGTCTGCAGCACATTGCTCATGAAGGAAGTTATGTGTCATGAGCTGACTTGATGGGTATATAAGGTGTGTGATAGGCTCACTGTCCACATATCCCTCATTGCTGTCATGGGTAAGAGTAGTGATTTATTAGAGTTTCAAAAAAAGTATGATTTTTGACTTTCAGGCAAAGAGTAGCAGTATTTCCAAACACAAAGCAGTTTGTGATCTCTTCTCAAGCTGCTGTGGTGAAAGTGTATTGTGGGTTATAAATTGCCACCATTGTGAAGGTGCGTGTGGGTGGAAAAACATGATACAGTATAGTAGCTTATCACACTCAAATAAAAAACATCAATTTAACCCGGAGGGGTACCGGGCGTGTATGTATATACAAAACAGTTCAATGAAACCTATTATTAATCGGGGGCGGCCGAAAGCGTCAGATGTTCACGAAATAACCTCAGCTAACAAAGTTTAATCAGCAGAAAAGACTTCAATTTTCCAGCTATATTGGAATTGGACCTCTGCAGATTGTCTTCTTTGATGAGTCACGTCTACTGCTTCATCAAATGGATGGAAATTGGCACGTCAAGCAAGAAATATCAGATTACAAACACCTGTCAACCATTGCTGGAAAAACACAAGATAGTGGTGGCAGCACTGTGGTCTGGGGAATGTGTTTACCAATTTCTCTGAGTCCACTCCTCCATTTGCTAGACATTGTCAACCAGTTTGGGTATAAACCCATCCATGCGGAAATGATCCACTACACCTCATGCATTTTGATGTTTTCCTAGGGGTGGATTGGGTTATTCAAGCAAGACAATGCGTCTTTCACAAATATCTGAACATTTGGGTTGGGAGAGCATGACCAAGACTTTCATGGCCTCCTAATTCCCCAGACGTGGGACCACATTGATTGTCATGTTTGCTCTATGGATCCTCCCTTACATTTACCTGCTGCTAGCTCTAGCTTGGCTCCTGATATGTGGACAAGACCTTACCAGGACACTTTTGAGACCACTCTCAGGCCATATGGCAGTTATTGTAGATATTAGCAGGTGGCCATAGTAATGTGGCTCAACTTTGTATTTATATATTGTAATTGAGCTGACTTTTTCCAAGCCTGAAATTATACCAAGGTTTGATCATCTGTCCTTAGGTACTACACATTATACCCTTTGTCCCTCAGTTAATCTTTGGTCCCTGCCTTCTTGTGCTATTGTCACGTTTTTGTGACACCTTATTTCCATGGATTCATCACCTGGTTGGATTTTAACGGAGGCAAAACTATGTCTTTGTTATGAGCATCTATGTATCTTTTGATGCATTCTATGATTTGATTTGCCTTGGCAATAGTTGTCTGTCACTGATCACTATAGTTCAGCCATCTGTCCACCAATAGCCCTAGGTCTTTTTTAGATGCTATTTTACCTAGTGTTACCACTATTAAACTAAGATTAACAGCCACATTCCTTCAGTCTTACTTTCCCTTCTGGCCAAAATTCGTAAAATTTTATCCACAGATTCACTCTCATAAGTAGTTAACTTATTAATAGGTGTTGAGCGATTTTTTTCGGACAAAAGTTGAAAATCGGCAAGGTTTTTTTGGTGATCGAAATTTCAAGATCATGCTCGATATATAAGGTTAAAATCTGTGCATTCATTCTATTAAGATTCACGCCTTTTCGGCGCTTCTTTAAATTTTGGCAGCCAGAAAATCAGATTACAGAATTAGAGCAGGGTTGAAGTTTGTGTGTGCGACGTATGACTTGGGATGTCGTATGGTTGCAGATTGGCTGGGAAAAATCACATGACCTCGTTTTTTTAATAGAAACAGCGTTTCCTGTTTCAGCATCAGTGTTCTCTCAGTCGGGGTATCATAGGGATAGTCCTGCGCTATGGCATGTGGCCAAACAAAGCTCAGCGGATAATTAGTCTATTTCTGCAAAGAGTACTCTTATCTTTAGCTGGATCCTTCCAATGTAGTAGATTAGGTGATTTGAGATTTTATGTAGTTAGCTAGAGAATTTTTAAAAGCAGCCATCTACCGCTTAAATTCACGGTCTGTGGGAGCGGGGGGGGGGGGGCCCGCGGGCGAAAAAACACAGAACATGCTCTATCTATAAATGTAAACACTGGAATAACGTTCAACCAAGGAACTTAGTCGTAGACTTTGTAGGGGAATATCTTTATTATTAACAGTTTGTATTGATAATTATTTCCTGGGATATTGGTCAGCCTTGAACTTTTATATTGGATAAACTTCATTTTCTAGTAACTTGGGCAATAGGTTCTCTTTGTTAGTTGCTATAACCTCCACTTTAATTGCACTTTACTTTTTCAAGATATGTGTTCATTTCTATTTTACCTTTTACAAACACTGTGATGTTGATATATCCTCCTGCGTTTAAATTACAATCCAGAAATCCTTGTAGTAGCAAGGTTGTTTGTTGGCCCAAATAATTTACGGGTATTCGTTACGAAAAAAATCACAGTTTACGTGTTTTTTGACTTTGCGCACCCAGCATTGTTCTTTGACGGCAGCATCATACGTAAATCTTTACATACAAGCTATTATATATTCACCACAGGTGAATTGAAAGGTGCAAAAAATTACCGTTTATATTATACCTAATTAACTTAACAGTTACGTGTTTTTTTTGACATTTTTGCGCACCCAGCATTGTTCATTGTCGCCAGGTATCTACGTAAAATCTTAAAAACAGCTCATTTCTATATTCACACCAAGGTGAATTGAAAGGTGCAAATACAATACCGATTTATTATATCATAACCATTAAATCAGTTACGTGTTTTTTGGACCTTTTGCACACCCAGCATTGTTCATTGACGCCAGCTCTCTACGTAATCTTAAAAACTGCTATATATATATTCACCACAGGTGAATTGAAAGGTGCAAACAAATTACAGTTTATTATATTTCAAAAACATAACTGTTTTACGTGTTTTTTTTTTTTGAACTTTTTGCCCACCCAGGCATTGTTCTTGACGCCAGCATCTACGTAAATCTTAAAACATCAATTTCTATTTCCAACCACAGTGAAATGAAAGGTGCAAAAAATTTACCGTTTATTATTTCCAAAAACATAACAGTTACTTGTTTTTTTGACCTTTTGCCACCTGCATTGTATCATTGGGGTGGGGGGGGGGGGGGGGGGGGGGACCCCGCATGCATCTAAGTAAAATCCTTAAAACAGCAATTCCTTATTCACACACAGGGTGAATTGAAAGGTGCAAATAAATAACCCATTTATTTTATCAAAACATAAAAGGTAGTGTTTTTTTGACTTTAGCAACCCTGCAGAGTTCATTGACCGCAGCAATCTACGTAAATCCTTTTAAAAACAAGGCCAATTCTTTTTCACCAACAGGTGAATTGAACAGGTGCAAAAAAATACTCGTTTATTATATCTAAAACATAAACAGTACGGTTTTTTGGACCTTTTGCCACACCAAGCATTGTTTCACTGACGCGCATCTACGTAAATCTTAATACAGCAATTCTATTATTCCACCCACACAGGTGAATTGAAAAAGGTGCAAAAATAAGTTTATTATTTCAAAACATAACAGTACGTGGTTTTTTGGATTTTGCCACAAACCCCAGCATTGTTTCATCTGACGCAGCATCCAAGTAAAATCTTAAACAGCAATTCTATAGTCAACCCACAGGTGACTTGAAAGGTTGCAAAAATATTACCGTGTGTATTATACGATAAACATAAAAACAAGTTACGTGTTTTTTGACTTTTGCGCACCCAGCTTTGTTCATTGAAGCAGCTTTCACGTAAATCTTTTAAATTACAGCCAATTCTATAGTCACCACAAGGTGAATTGAAAAGGTGCAAAAAAAATACCGTTGTATTTATATCGAATAATAACAGAATACAGACATAACAGACTCCTTTTCCCGGGCCTTTTTAATCTGGGGGTCAGGACAGGTTTATATGGTTCTTTATCTGCGGTCCAGGTTCAAGTATAGTACAATGGGTCCAGTGAAACTAACAATGGTAGGTTCAAAGGACTCTTTTTTTGCGGCCCTTTTTATCTGGGGGCATGCAGGTTGGGGCTCAGCTGTTCCTGGACAGGGATTTTCATTGTCCAAGTTTCAAGTAACATGATGGTGCAAATCATACTGCAATTCTGTCACTTTTTTAATTTGTGGGTGATGCAGGTTTAGGGTCAGGGCTGTGGTACTAGGGCACAGGGATTTTTAGTGATCAAATGGTCTGTGAGTTTTTTTTACTGTGGTTTTATAAAACCTATGTGTGTTGCCTAAGAATGTAAGCACATATCCATTTGACTGGTGTGGCTGTTAAATTTCAAGCTTCTCCCAGGCCTTGGTTTGGGTGTGTTAATAATTGAAGGGTGTTGTTGCTTTATCCATGATTTGAATGGTCATCGCTCATAATCGACGACTCACTATCGAAAAACCTTTTAGTAGCGGCGACTTTCGACTATCGATTGATCTCGATAGGCCAAAACGTCAATCCGCTCAAACAACTTCTTAGTAATTTTCATGTTCTTGGTTAGACATGGAAATAAAATGGGGAACTTTAAGTGGAAATATGGAAAAAACATACTGGGCATTTGAACAGATCTAAAGAAATATCCATGCTTCATAGACATGGAATTAACAGGCTTTATGTGCAGTTTTTAGTAAAATGAGCACATATTCACTTAAAACATATGATTATCAAATTTTCTGTACTTGATAGCTGGATATGTTGGTGGAGTTTATTAAGTGTGGAGTAAGTAAACAAATATATTTCATATAACAGATGAATATAAGAATTTCTGATGCATGTTAGAAATTGAATGAACAAGATTCAGGTACAGTTTATATTGGAAAATACACATATGCCATATAAGCATACTGCATTTAATTCAGTATGATTGTTTATATGGAATATGTGTTCAATCCCCTATGATCCACACTTGTAAACTGTTCCATGTTTTATCACGCACATGAAATTGCATAAACATCTGTTTATATGTGTTCATCTAAATATAAACTGTAATATACACACTTGAGTCACATTATTATCCCTGAGTAGCAGCAGGGACAGCAGCTGGATGGGCTAGAAGCGACTCGATAAAATCCTAGTTGGTTGTCACAGGTATCTGGAGTCAGATACAGTAATTGAGGTAGACCCATAGGTTCTCAATGAGGTCCCAGTGGAGGTCCAATTCTGATACTGCTGTTAAAATTGAAGCCTTTTCTGCTGATACAACTTTTTTAGCAGAGGTGCAGGGACCCACCCTTTGATTTTCATACACAGTAGGGTTCACTAAATTGTTGTTTCAGACACATATCTAGTAATTCATTTTGGCAGTAAGCTGCTCGTTGATCTGACCTTTGCAGCTGATGCTAATCTCCCACATCAATGGCACATGATGCTCCACAGTTTCCTCCAATTGCAACAATGGTCATTATGGCCAAACAGTTAAATTTTTGTTTCATGCAGACCACCAGGACTATTCCGTCTCTAAAATGTAGGTCTTTGCTCTGTGTTGCATTCTGCATAACATTGAATCTGGCTTTTATTTGTTTGTTTGGAAGAAATGGGCTTCTTCATGGGCAGTGTGGCTCTTTCAGTCCTTGTTGATCACAATACTACTTTTACTTGTGGGGCTTAATGACTATATATTGGAGGAAAATGGGAGGGATGTTGGAAGCTAAGTACCACCCATTCCCATCATGTGAGACCACCAGGGGTGTCAAGCATCATGTTGTGGTGGTTGTTTTGTTGATGGTGGGTAGGTTGCACGTCACAAAATTCCCAAGCTTTAAATCATGAAGAAAGTTGATGACTTTGTGGCAATACTGAAGTAAACATCTCAAAGAATCATCAGCCAGGATAGTTAAGGCTTGGGCGGAAGGGAATGGGTTTTTCACCAAATTTAACAAATGACCCAAAGACTGCTTGCCCTAACTGGTTTTACAATAAGCTAAGGATAATCATAGCAATGTTTTGGAGTGGCCCATCACAAATGCCCTGACATCAATCCTATTGGAAATCTTTAATGGGAAGAAGATGAAAAGGGCAGGTCTGCGAGCAAGGCCGGAACTACCAAAAAATTGGCTCAGTTACACCCAGTTCTGTCAGGAGGAAAGGGGCCAAAAATTCTACCAAAATATTGGGAGAGCTTGTGGAAGGATATCCAAAAGTTTGACACAAGTCATTTTAGTTTAAGGGAAAATGCTTTTACACCAATTAGCATTTGTTGAAGTGTATAAAAAGAAATTTTTTTCACATTTTTTGAAGATTCTAAAACTGAAAAAAAGTGTGGCATGCTAATGTATTTCAGGTCCTGGTAGTCAGTAATTTGAGGTACCCAAACTTTGAGTTGCAATGACAGCCTGCAAGCATTGTTGCGGTATTCTTACCAACTTCCCCACCACTTGCACATCTAGAAGCTGGAATTTTCCCCCATTCTTCTTAGCAGAATAGCTCTAGCTTAGTTATATTGGTTGGCGAACGTTTGTGAACAGCAATTTTTTTAAAGTCATGCCACAGATTTTCAGTCGGATTCAGGCCTGGACTTTACGGGGGTCTTTTACACATGAATAAGGAAGGGAAAAACCACCCACTGTCAAGCAGGAGGTGGAAAAATTTGGGGTTTTTTGGGGGGTTTTTCTGCTAAGGGCACAGGACTACTTTACCGCATCGATGGGAGAATAGATGGAGACATGTACCATAAAATCCTGAGTGACAACCTCTTTCCCTCAAACAGGACATTAAAAATGGGTCGTGGCTGGGTCTTCCAGTAAGACAATGACCCAAAACATACAGCCAAGGCAACAAAAGAGTGGCTCAAAAAGAAGCACATTAAGGTCATGGAGTGGCCTAGCCATGTTTATTTTATTTTGGATATTCTATCTCTCAATGTTAAAATTAACCTACCCTTAAAATTATAGACTGTTCATGTCTTTGTCAGTGGGAAAACTTACAAAATCAGCAAAGGATCAAATAATTATTTATTTTGCTGTATGCTTAGATTTAATCCATTCCGCTATAGCTTAGGCTGTAGGTTTTGGGTTGTTGTCCTGCTGGAAGGTGAAAATATGCCCCAGTCTCAAGTCTTTTGCAGCTTTTAACAGGTTTTACTCCAGGATTGTCCTGCATTTAGCTCCATCCATCTTCCCATCAAACCTGACCAGCTTCCCAGTCCCTTTGCTTAAGCAAAGCCTCCCCACAACATGATGCTGCCACCACCACACTTCACGGTAGGGATGGTGTGTTCAGGGTGATGTGCAGTCTTGGCTTTCTTCCACACATATCATTGGTAATTAGGCCAAAAAGTTAAATTTTGGTCTCATCAGATTAGAGCCCCTTTTTCTACACGCTTGCTGTGTCCCCTACATAAACTGCAAACAGGACTTCTTATGGCTTGCTTTCAAAAAAGGCTTTCTTCTTGTCATTCTTTCATAAAGGTCAGATTTGTGGAGTATATGACTAATAGTTGTCCTGTGAACAGATTCTCCCATCTGAGCTGTAGATCTCTGTAGCTCCTCCGGGGTGACCCTGAGCCATTTGGCTACTTCTCTAGTTAGTGTTCTTCTTGTTTCTGCTGTTATTTTAGGTGTCTTAGTAGGTTAACAGTTGTGCCACACTCCTTCCATTTATGGATGATGGATTGAACATTACTCTGTTAGATGTTCAGAGTTGGGGTTATTTTTTTAAAACCAAACCCAGCAATATACTTTGCCACAACGTTATCTCTGAGCTGTCTGGTGTGTTCCTTTGTTTTCAGGATACTGTTTTTTCACTATTGTTCTCTTACAAACTCCTGAGGCTTTCACAAAACAGCTGTTCCAAAAGATAAATAGTACAGCTCACCGTTCCGATGCACAGTAACAGGGCAACAGCAGAATAGTAACAGAGAACAAACGCCAGCGTGCACTTGTGATAATGAATGAATAAAATCCACTTTAATTCCAAATAGTGATTAAAAACATGCACTGGACATATACCGGGTAAAGAGCAATGGATATATGGCAGTAAATGAAACGAAGAGGTGTTCTGGCCTACGCATTTCAAACACAGATGTTCTTACTCATGGCTTTCTGTGTTTGAAACGCGTAGGTCAGACCACCTCTTCATTTCATTTACTGCCATATACCCATTGCTCTTTACCCGGTATATGTCCAGTGCATGTTTTTAATCACTATTTGGAATTAAAGTGGATTTTATTCATTCATTATCACAAGTGCACGCTGGCGTTTGTTCTACAAAACAGCTGTAGTTATACTGAGAATGAATTACATACAGATGTACTCTATTTACTAATTAGAAGACTTCTAAAGAAAATCACACTGGATTTTTTATAGGTGTCAGAGAACAATCGGCTAAATACATATGCACACCACAATTTTCAGCTTTTTAATTTGCAAAAATTTGAAAAAGCATGTATCATTTCTTTACATTTTACAAATTCTTGCTACTTTTTGTTGCTCTATCACACAAAGTATAAACAAAATATGTTTAAGTTTGTGGCTGTAACATTTAAAAATGACGAACAGTTCAAGGGGTGTGAATAATTTTGGAACGCAGTGTAGATGTGCTGTTTATTTCATCCCTATTCAGCACAATTAAATGGTCAGGCATGTACTTATGTAAAATCTGCATTCATTCGACTATCACCTGAACACATTTTGACCTGTTTATTCCATGCCTAGGAATCACAGGAAATTCTAAGATGATTTCTACATACTAAATAGTTGTTCATTTCATTAACGACATGTAAAACCTTTTCATCCTATGTCTAGCGGGTAGAGGAAACTCATTATTGCCCTCTTTAGATTTTGCAGCAATTAGTAATAATGTTCAATTGTGTTCTTTATTCATTTTTTAGTATGTCTTCCAGTATTTTCATGTAGTTTTCATTTGCTCACAGTTTCACTATGGCATTTTAGTGTGGCTTGATGGACATTTGGAATACAATTTAGTAGTACAAGATGGGTAAAATATAGATTCTTTCATTTCTATTAACCAAATCACTCTTTTTACAAATTGGGTCAATTAAAGGGGTTTTCTCACTATAGGCTTTTGCATTCATGATGCATTTCACTAGCTGAGATTTTTAAATCCAGGGGCACATCTCTTCTCTCACTAGGGTGTGTCTTCCCTCACTGAAGAGTGGTGAGTCATCACGTCCCTTACTGTTCCTGCTCCCTCCTGAGTCCTCTTAATTCTGTGTGAGCAGTGGGAGGGAGTGGATGTCACAGCTCTGCAGACCTCCTGCAGTGGTCAGTTCTCATGCCTGGAGAGCTTGGAAAGTCACCTCCCTCCCAGTCTCCACAAGTAATCCTTGTCACTAGGACACCTGCATTGGCGTAAACAGTTATAAAGTGTGTATAGGTGGGTGTTATATGTGTGGGGGGGCAGCAGAGTGTATAAGGTTGTGTTATATGGGTTGGGGGAAGAGTGTATAAGGGTGTGTTATATGGGTGGGGAGAGCAGAGTGTATTCGGGTGTGTTATTTGGGTGGTGGGTTTGAATTTGGCTACTAAAGAGACTCAGTAATTGCCCAGATCCTGCACATTAGAGCTGTCCCTGAGAGAGGAGTAGAGACAAGCACAGGTGGCCTGTTTCACACAGCTCAGGGAGGAGTGAGCACAGAGAGTGCAGGGCAGCCAATCCCAGCACAGGGGCATGTCCCTACCAGAGGTTGAACTAAAGGCAGCCAATTATAGCAAATGGGGCGTGGCACAACTAGAGGCTGCAGAAGTAGCTCTAGACAAACACACAGGTTAGCTAACAGCTTCTATACTAAATGATTTAGGTAATACAAATTGCAAAATTGCTTATTTTACTGCCCCCATCATTACAGATATGATTTTTGTAGCGAGAAAAGGTTATAGTGAAGGACAACTATTCACTATTTATATTTCTAGAAGCTGTCAGCCTTCTACTATCAGTGAAAAGCAGGTACAATTTCTTGCGCAAGAATTTTTAAAGCCTCCTTATACCAATTAGGAAAGAAGATTAAATCATTAGTGCAATTCTCAGCGCAGTTTGAGTACATTAGGGCTGTAGACTTTACTAATGGATTATTTTGTGGAAATGCACATTCTTATAGTTTTAGTAACTAAGAACTATTTTATGACTTAGAGATGTGCGATTTAAAAAGTATGCTCAATAATATTAAGAATTATAGGCTAAATACAAAGAAGTGGTCCGATTGTTTGTTTTTGCTTTACTAATGTTACCCCATGTAAATTCTGCTCTGATAGTAGCTTAGTACATTGTACATTAGCGCTCTGCTTCTTACTGCTGGTACCAGCAGACTGTGCCATATCAAAAGTTCTAATCCTATACTCCGCTCTGCTGATTTTAATTCTTTCTCTTTGTTTTCTGGATCTGATCCTTTGTGACCCTTTGTTGGCTTTAGCTCTCTTTACTGGTGGTACATAAGAGGAAAAATCATACAAATTGGCAGAGACGGTGTCGCTAACATCAGTGTGCTTAAAAACTCTGACAGCGCTTATGCCACTGTTGTCATCATCTCAGCAGTACGTGGCATTAGAATTAAGTCTCCTGTGATGAATATACTCCAGCTTATACTACTCAAACAAATGTACAAAAACAACTAATATCTTTTTTCTTCATCTTATTTTAATCAGTGTTATATAATACTATGCATAATTTTTTGTTTACTTTATATTAACTCAAAAAGGGATAACATTCCTCATTAGGGAAAGGCACCAGGTAGGTGTGTGGAAACTTGCATACCATAGATGCTGCACTGAAATTTAAATGTATTCAAATAAGCCCATAGGAAAAAAAGCCAGGTCTCTGAAACACCACCTATTCGATGTAGCATTCCTTAAAGGGGTTGTCTCGCTACAAAGATGAACTTTCAACATGTTGGGAACACTAAAGGTGTTTTCCAAATATATTGCGTTGTTCATATTTTTTTGTTAAGGAGTAACAAGTGATTTTATCACTTTCTGTGCTCTCTCTGGTTCCCCAAGTTACCGACCTGTGTACTTCTCCCCCCCTGCTGTTTGTTCTATCTGATAGTAGGGAGTGACATCATCACACAGGTTTTGCAGCACAGAACTCGGGACAGTGAGAGCTTGTTTGTTATCTAATCTTTCAGACAAAAGCCAGTAATTACTGCTGTTTACTTTAACTCAGAAGCTTCCCTGAGCATGAGATTTATCTAATTAGCAGAGGTCTGAATACAGGGAGCTCATATGCTAATTACAGACAGCTTGACCAGGAAGTGACAGAACCAAGCAGCATTATTTCATTCATGCATCCTATAAAACTTAGAGATGAGACAACCCCTTTAAGTCCCATCTAACTCACTAAGCTTTACAATACGAATAGTATTAAAGCCATATCTAGTATGGTTTAAAGCTCATTCACATTGTAAGGCTCAGTGAGTTGTATGTGACTTGAGGAACACTACATAGAACAGGAACGCCAAGCCACAAAACAGCACCAGAGGGATAAACGTAAACAAGCCGAGGTCAAAACACGAATGGGAACGAGGTACAAAATCAGAGAGCAAGACAGGGTCAGGAAACAAGCCGAGGTCAGGTACACGGGTGAGCGAATAACAAACAATAGCACAAGGAATACAAGGCAGCCAGGAAATATCACAGGCGCAGCACTCAGCCTTCAGAGAGTTTAAATGTGATTCCCGGATACTTCACCTGCAGCTGATTGGAGCGGCCTCCGGGTTCTCCCATTGGCTGGTGCGACACGCCCCCTGTCCAGAGTGGCTCCCAGCAGACTGTCTATCAGGGTGGGGTCGCTGATCAGCTGCTGCAGAACGTTGCTCCCTGCAGACTGAGCGCCGCCTAGCCCTGACAGTTTTCTAGTCACCTGAATTCTGAGTAGAATTCTCTGTCTTTTTTTGTGCTACATCAAATAAGTGACATGGTGACTGCAGAGTCTTAGCTCTTTTCCCATGAGCTTATTTGAATATATTACTTTATATTTATTTCAGGATAATACCTACATACAGATTTTTTACTTTTCATTTTATGTAAGATTTCAGGTATTTTATCCTAGTGATAGCTTGCTAAATTTTTTGGGATTACAACCCCCTTAATGACAACTGTGCTCTCCTCAAAACAATGCCCCTTTGACAGGTGATGCCTCCACCACCGGAAATATAGCTTTCAAACTCCTGAGTTTCAGTGCTAAGAAACAGGATGTCTTACCTATGTTTTATCTGGAATTTTCTTTTGTGGCAGAGGGAAACACTGCATAACACTGATAAACTAATTTGCAAGGTGCAAAAGCATTTTCTTAACTCTTGCTTAAGACATCATAATACTGATAGACCATGTCCAAAGCAGTAGCATCTACAGTGCCCCAAGTCACAAACACAGTTCATCCATCACAGTAAAATGAACAATAAATCCACAATAGTGACACCAACAGTGCCCTTATAACAACAAAATCAGCAGTGAACACCCCACAATGTGCTCAGTCTCTATATAACCCCAGTCTCTATATAACAAAGATATCAACAAATGACTGATAACAGTGACACCCACCTTCATAACAACTTCATAATACCCATAAACCCTTATAACAATAGCAACTACAAATCCCCCTATGGTTAGAAAAATCGACTATGAACCCATAACAATTACATCCACAGCACCCTTGTAATACTAACAACCAGAGTCCATTAGTAACAGAAAAATCAACCATAATCAACACCAGTGACAATTACAATGCTGTTATAACAGTAGAAACTACAGAACCCCCTATAAATAGAGAAATCAACTATGAACCCATAACAATGACATCCACAGTGCTCTCATAATACTAACAACCAGAGTCCATATATAACAGATAATTCAATCATAATCAATACCAGTGACAATTACATGCTCTTTACAGTGCTTTTATAACAGTAGCAACTCTAGATACCCCTTTAAATAGAGAGATTAACTACAAACCCATAACAATTACATCCACAGTGCCCTCATAATACTAACAACCAGTGTCCATAAGTAATAATAAAAAAAATCAACAGTAATTAATACCATACGTAATCGTGATAACTACCGATCACCTAGAACAAAGGTGTCCTTCACAATAGTAAGAACTACAGTCCATATATAACAGAAATTAACAATTATCATTGCCAGTAATAATTATAGTGCTTTCATAAGAGTAACAACTATATTCCCCATAACAGACATTAGACCTCAACATTAGATAACAACAATTACATTCACAACGCCCTTATAACAGATAAATCAACAATGGATCCATAAGGGTATGTTCACACGGCATAATTGTAGGACATATTTCGGCGCATAATTGCGCTGCAATATGCCCGAATTACGCTCCGCAATTACAGTAATTCACAGTTCTGATTGAGAGCTATGAACACGCGACGTTTTTCCCAGCGGGGTAAACAATTGACACGTTACTTCTTGCCAGCGTGAAAAAGAGTGAAAGTGAATGGGAGCCAGCTGTCAGTGTTTTAGAAGTACACACTGGCCAGCACGTACTTCTAATGGGCTAGTTAGGGTACAGTACACGCCACAATATGCTGTGTGAACACACCCTAACAGTGCCATCATAACAGTAACAACCACAATATCTATATAATGGAGAAGTCAATAACGAACCCATGACTGTGACAATCACAGTGGGCCCCTTGTAGCAACAGCCTCTATAACCTTAAGTGTATATTCACATGGTGTATTCCGGTGATTGTTGTACGTGCCGCAATACGCCAGGTGTTTTAGAAATACGCACTGGACAGCGTGTACTTCTAAAACGTTCTGTGCCGGCTCCCATAGACCTTCACTTTCCCTGGCACAAGACAGTGCAATAAAAATGTCATTTCAGCAACAAGTATAAGAGAATCTTCAACTTAATTGTCACAAATTAGGTTATAAAGTATATCAAGGCAGTGTAATCTTAATGTTTTTAAACAATAGCAAGACAGATCCTTAAATCATATCCTTATATTTGATTTAGCTTAGAAAGTAATATAAACAGCCCGTGTTGTCAGGAAGGAATTCTTGCACATCAATAATACACATAGCTAAATAAATTATTTCTTGAAGATGTTTTCCTCGTTCTCTCCGTTTTCTTTTCTATCAACTATCAGGTCTATTCAGTTGGGTTTTGAATCTTTTATTCAGGATTTTCTTTATATGTTTGAATTCTGCACCTTTCCTTTATTCCCTATCACATCAGTTTTTATTGGGTTTCCTCATGGGCTCCCTTATCTAGTCACTATGTGAAATTGGGTTGATTATTTAAATTTTTTATCATTGGTCCTGAGAGTTGTTGAATCAAATTTCTTGGAACTCTTTAATTTGTCACACCTACCCTTTTCTATCATTCCCAAGCAAACCTGTCAAAATCAAAACAAGGCTATTGGGAAAATGCCAACCTGATATTCACTGCAGTTGACATGCATGTATTATTGTCTCCACTTAGTTACATGAGTCATAATCCCAACATAATGAAGTCTAACGGTGACAATATGAAAGAGAACAATCCCTTTTTCCCTTTCGGCTAATCAGGTAAAGGTTTTTTCCACTTTACCACTTATGAACACAATTGCTTCTTAATTATCTATCCTTATACTCTACTCTGTGCCCATGTCCAGATGAGGCAGAACTGTATCAGTGTAACGCTCCCCAGAAACAAGTACCAGGTCCTCTGGGTCAGGCACAAGCTTTGGCGATAAACAAGGAGAGGCCTCTGTGGAGACCCCTGATTCACATCCTTTAACCCCTCCTACAAGTGATTCTCTTCAGGGCTATTTTAACAGCATTTTGAGCCCCCGGGCAGAGCTGTGCACTGGGCCCCCAATCAACACAACCACTCACAGGAATAGAAATGTCACAAGGCATTATGGGAAAGGAGCTGGAAAGCTCACTGCGCCCTCTATAGGTTGTAACAAATCCTCAATTTACTTCTGATTCACTGAATCTTTGAGAAGCAAAAAGGAATAATTGTCAAGAAAATATTGCGCATCTACATACGCTGTTTCGGGGTTTTGCCCCTCATCAGTGTAGAGTAGAGCGATATTGGCTTGACTGGTGGGAGGCAATGAGTGGCTGAGAGAAGGGGAACATCTCTCCTTATGGAGAGCACCAGTTAAGGTGTGTAGTGTTTTGATTGCCTTTTAGCCCACTACTAAGCATCTGCATATCACACTACATATAACTTTGACTTCACTATTATATCAGTATTTATGTGTATTATTGACCCTACATAAGTTACTGATTGCTCTTCTACTACGTATACATGATTTTTATCTATCAACATTGTTGGACGTTCATGAGGTGTACCACCTCTTTGGTTTAGGTGCCCCAAGGTTACACAGGAACTCTTACAACAACTGGATTTGGTTAGCCATCATGGGTCTCAAAGCCACACAGCAACTTGTGTAACAGCTTTATGTGGTCAGGCATCATGTGCCCCAAAGCCACATAGCAACCCAGATGACAACTCTATGTGGTCAGCCATCCTGTGCCCCAAAGCCACATAGCAACTTGTGTAACAGCTACACGGTACACGGTGACAGCAGAGGCCGCGGTGAAGGACAGGAACGCGGCACGGACCGTGACATCAACTTAATGTGGTCAGCTATCCTGTGCCCCAAAGCCACATAGCAACCCAGATAACAACTCTATGTGGTCAGCCATCCTGTGCCCCAAAGCCACCTAGCAACTTGTGTAACAGCTACACGGTACGCGGTGACAGCAGAGGCCACGGTTCCAGGGCATTAACCAGTGGAGAGACTGGGCTTAAAGTCCTTGTCTCTGTCCTCACCCACATTTTCCCCACCCTTGGTTGAACTC
This sequence comes from Phyllomedusa bahiana, assembly GCA_025379985.1. Taxonomy (NCBI): domain Eukaryota; kingdom Metazoa; phylum Chordata; class Amphibia; order Anura; family Hylidae; genus Phyllomedusa; species Phyllomedusa bahiana. Next base: position 26,565 of record JAODAL010011750.1, read on the forward strand.
GATGGACGTGTGTCTTCTTTCAACCGTACTAACTATGTAACTATGTAACTATGTAACGGTGAAGGACAGGAACGCGGCATGGACCGTGACATCAACTTTATGTGGTCAGCTATCCTGTGCCCCAAGGCCACACAGCAACCCAGATAACAACTCTATGTGGTCAGCCATCCTGTGCCCCAAAGCCACATAGCAACTTGTGTAACAGCTACATGGTGACAGCAGAGGCCGCGGTGAAGGACAGGAACGCGGCACGGACCGTGACATTAACTTTATGTGGTCAGCTATCCTGTGCCCCAAAGCCATACAGCAACTAATATAACAACTTTATGTGGTCAGCCATCCTGTGACCCAAAGCCATACAGAAACTAATATAACAACTTTATATAGTCAGCCATCCTGTGCCCCAAAGCCATACAGCAACTAATATAACAACTTTGTGTGGTCAGCCATCCTGTGCCCCAAAGCCATGCAGCAACTAATATAACAATGTTATGTGATCAGCCATCTTGTTGCCCTCAGGCCACACAGCAACTCATATAAAACTTTATGTGGTCAGCCATTCCTGTGCTCCAAGGCCATACAGCAAGTCTTAAAACAACTTTATGTGGTCAGCCACCCTATGCCTCAGGCCACACAGAAACTCAAATAATAACTGTATGTGATCAACTATTCTGTGCCCCCAGGCCACACATCAACTCATATAACAGCTTTATGTGGTTAGCCACCCTGGCCCCAAGGCCACAAATCAACTCATGTAACAGCTCAATGTTGTTAGCCATCCTGTGCCAGTAGGCCACACAGCAACTCATATAACATATTTATGTGGCTGACCACATGTTATCAGCCACCCTGTGCCAAAAGGCCACACAGCACCTCATAGAGCAACTTTATGTGGTCAGCCACCCTGTTCCCCAGGCCATAAAAAAAGCAACTCCTATAACAAATTAGTTTGGTCAGTCAGTCATCCTGTGAACCCAGGCCAGTTAGCAACATAGCATCACCGACTGACCACATGAAGTTTTTATATAATATAACAAATACATATGGTCAGCCATCCTGACTTGTGTCATTGTCCCCCAGAACCTCTCTTATGATATAACAAAAGAATTATGTATTGAGCTGTCTGCCTTGCTTATGATCTCATGAGCTAGGACTCAGAAGAGTCATGAAATTCAACTGACTGACTTCACTCAATGGCGGCTCTAATTGTGAGAGAGGCGGGTTCTGAGCAGAGATGAGCTGCGGACGTGCTACGGCGCTGGAGATAAGGAGAGTGAGTCAAAAATTCAGCTTACCTTTTCCCGGTAGGGGAAGAGACTGACCCAACAGAGACATGCTGTGGTCCTGCTTTTAATGCCAGCCACCAGTGTAGAACTCATTACAGCCCAAGCAGGCCAGCAGTGAAAGCAGGGCCACAGCCTCCACCGTCTTAATAATCTGAAAGTGAGACAGAGGGAGGAAGTTAAATAGAGGAGGTGAGGGCAAAACTAGAGCTTATGTTTCCACCAACTCCCAGTGGACCCTCTGTGCTCATGGTGCCTACCTTGCACAATGGTAAATATTTCCCTGATTCCTTTTACTGCAAGAAACTCCCCAGCCACAACTCGTAAATGAGTAGACAGTCGAATGTCAGGGTAGGCTGCAGACAAGCAGATAGCTCAGGAGATAAGCTGATACATGGAATTTACACTAAAGAATGCAATCCAGCAAGCTGGCAAAGAAGGAATAGGGAGACGCATTTTAAGAGAGATCAGGAGGCAAGGTACTGGCCTGGGCAAGTTGGGTGTCCTTGGGAGAAGACAGCGAGCAGAGGGAAGAAGGATGCAATGGAACAGAGAACCAGCATTGGCACACAGTATAGGACACCCATGAATGATGGTATGGGCTGCAGCACTTGTAGCAAGCAGATTTTTAGTGCTAATTTCATACTGGAAAAAATCCAAAACAAACCACAGTAGAAAGCAAATTATTGAGATTTCCACATCCATTGGAGGAAAATGTGCACAGAGTTTATAGTATAATGCCAGTTTCTGCAGTGGATTTCACCCTTTGCAATGGTCAAATGAGTCCACCCATGATTTTTCTTGAATTCCATTAATGACATTTATCCCCCTTTCTGACCAGGCACATTTTTTTATCTAGTAAATGTGGGTTGGATTATTATAACGCTTTCTCATACTCAGTTATTCTACTATTTCTTTGCCCTTTAAATGCTATGTATCGCTTTATTTTTATGTATTGTTAACATATGAATTCATTTTTAATAATTTCAGGGGAAAGAGTACAAATAAAAAAAAAAAACTTGTTTTTCATGTAATTCTGTTCACAGGCAAAAAAAGCGTTTGGAATTGTGGTCACTTTCCATTAGTTTTTTTTGTATAAATATAAAAGGTGATGCATAGTTTAAGGCCCAGTGTTTCAGTATCTGTGGGTTTTTTACATTTTATTTTGGTTTGTCTTTTATTTTTAAAATGTATTTTATACTTTTTAATTGCTGATTTGTGGTTTGATCACAGCTCCCCCAACACTGCCTGTAGTGCTATTCTGTAAAGACCAAATAGCTTCTGCAGTTACCGGGCCCCAGTGATCATGTGATTACCAGGGATGGAAGCAGGAAGCCTGAAGGCTGCATAAATGATGAGAATTGAGTGCTATTATAGAGTGATCAGGGAGGTAGGAATGGTAATAAACCATCTCCTTCACCATAAAGAGTCTGGCTGTTGCCAACTTGAGGACCATCCAAATGTTTATAGTCTATGGCCGGACGGCAAGTGGTTAATCATCTGCATCGTCATAAACACATTTTGTGTTGTATTATATAGTTTTCCTACTATTCTCTTCCATTTGTACCAGATACTTTTGGGTGTTCAATTTAGCGGAAGTAAAACAGACAGAAGGGAATACGACTGCAGGAAAGCAGTACACAGGATATGTTTCCAGGGACATGCATATTCTCACAGGAACTGTAAAAAGAACACAGGAGGAATTTTTTTAATTAACACATGTTGCAAAATTGCTTTACCTTTGTTTTAAATATATTGAGACTATATATAGAATATATATATATATATAACAAAATAACACTAAAAAACAAATAAACACACCCGACACCAGGCGCACTTTATTAGGTCACCTGGTCCACTGCTCGTTAACACTTTAATTTCAATCTCCAATCACAGAGGCGTGCAACTCAGTGCATTTAGGCATTTAGACATGGTCAAACAATCCAGCCAGTACAAAACCGAGCATCAGATAAGGGATGAACGGTTGATTTGAGTGCCTTATGAAGGTGGACAATGGTTGTTGGATGCTAGAAGGGCTGGATCTGAGTATATCAAGAAACTCGGCAGATCTCCTGGATTTTCACTGGCACAAAGATAACCACACTAGGGTTTACAGGCAGAATGGTAGGTCCTGAAAAAGAAAAAAACATCCAGTGAGCGGACGCAGTCCCCAGTGGGCGGAAAATGCCTTGTTGATGCCAGAGGACAAAGGGAGAATGGGCAGACCTGTTCGAGCTGAAAGAACGGCAACATGACCCTCAAATAGCCACCCAGATACAACCAGGAGAGGTCAGAAATGCATCTCTTGAACCACAGACTGCGAACTTATGAAGGCAGATGGTCTACAGCAGCAGAAGACCAACACCGGGTGCCACTCCTTTCCAGCAAATAACAGGAAACAGATGCTCCCAATTGCCGCAAGCTCATCGAAATTGGACAGTAGAAATTGGAAAAATCGTTCCTGGTTATCTGAAGGTCTCGATTTCATTCTGCTGCGACATTCTGGTTGTATTGGTCGAGAATTTGGCGTCAACAACATGAAATATCATGGATCCATCCTGCCTTGTATCAACGGTTCAAGGCTGGTAGGGTGGTGGTGTCCATGGTGTGGGGAATATTTACTTATCTTTGAGGCACTCTTTTGGCCCTTTGGTACCAATTGTGAGCATCGTTGGCAACACCATGTGGAATCTATGCCCACGAAGAATAGAGGCAGTTCTGAAGGCAAAAGGGGATCCAACCCGTTACTAGCATGGTGTACCTAATAAAGTGGCCGGTGAGTGTATATATCTTACTAGCAAAAGTGGACATAGGCTTTAAACTACTAAGATTCTAATAGACATTTGAGATACCCTGTTTCCCCGAATATAAGACAGTGTCCTTAATTAATTTTTGCACCTAAAGAACAGCTGATGACTTATTTTTAGGGGGATTTATTTTATTCTATGAAAAAATTCACATTTATTGTTTGAAGAAAACTTCAACATGTATTAAAGGGTTGTCTCACTACAAGATTATGCTTTTTTATGTGAGAGATCTCGCAAAAACAAGTCGACTTTACAATAGTGCTACCATTAGTCAGTGTCCTACTATCCTAGATATCCCCTCTTGTATGGACTTGCATCAGCTTCCTCAGGTCACTAAAAGCTACAGACCTGTTTTAATCTTCTCCTGAATTGGCTGCCTGGACTGTTTGCTATAGCTACAGACCTGCTTTCTACTGCAGCCCTAGGGAACCAGCGAAACACGCCCCTGAATTCAAAATGTAACCAAGAAAACAGGACTGAGGTTAGATGAATCAATGAAGTTGTGAGACACAACCCCTTTAATATATGTAGTGAATTTCATTCACAAACATCAGCATAAAGCAAGCCAAACCTGAATTGCAAAAAAAAAGCAATGGGTCTTATTTTTGGGGTGTCTTATTTTCGGGGAAACAGGGTAGGAACTACTCACTTGCTGATGTGTACAAACATTACTAATAGCTGCTGAGTTCCTGTAAACACTAGAGAAGATGAGTAGAAACTATCACTTGCCCTGAACAAAGATTAGGATATTTGGAATGGCATCTGCTCTTTCCAGTTAGGTGACTATAGATGGAAAAGCTTGTAAAATACCAAGATTTCTGCACTGGAATACTAAAGAAAACTCATTTTGCTGTTGTGAACAAAGTTTTGCCTACTGAAGCAATATATTACATATTTCTGTTAATAGAGCATTTAGATGGAAAAGTACTGCAGTAATAGTTCTGTGTTTTTTACTAGATTTAATAAGCAAATCCATTTGTTAGACTGGTACAAAATGCCATATTCATCATTACAGTATTAAATTATATAAACACCCCCTACCTATCAATGCTTAGGGGACTTTAGTAAAGGCTGACTACTTTTAGGAACAGGTTGTTTTTTAGAAATTGAATTGCTTGTTTTGTTAGTGATTTTCCATGTATAAGAATCTACCCTAGAGAAACAAGAGCTTTGAAATTGTGTATCTAAGCAGTGAATTGCTTTAATGTATTGTATATAGAGTCAAGTAGTAAGATAACTTGATGACTATACCACCTGCTCCAGGTAGTCTGATCATTAGGAGTTAGTACAGATGTCATGAAGAAACCTGCGTTCCCCTGGATTAATTGATAATTATGTATTCCATATTTCTCCATTGAACGGTGGTCTTAGATCTTTTGTCAGGAATTTAGGATGACTTTTTTCCTCATGAACACATTTATGACATTTGGGACTTTTTCTCGGTGATGCAATCGCTTGCACTGTAGATCTAAGGAAAACAACTGACCATTACATAACCAACTTCTCTTTTTACACAAGCTTGCTGATGTTTTTATAGACCAGCAATTCTTGACCTATTTACCATGAGGGAACCCCTGGAAGCCATTCTAATCCACATGGATCAGTCACTCTTTTTATCCTGGCAACAGTCACAAAAGCCCAGTGCAAAATTTCAGAGATACTGTAGCCAATAGATTTCTTAGAGTCCCTCATATACAGCCAAACATAGCAGCAAGAATACAAATAATAAGAGAGCATAGAAAGGTTTAGACATTAATATTTAGTTTATCCAATGCTGAGCATTTCTGAATGAGCTGCATATCAGCTTTCTATCAGGATGACTGTCTGAGTTTCAGGAAAACCTTGGGTTTTATGGTACTGTGGTTAAAAAAAAGCTCTCTAACCCTTAAACAAAGGTGCTGTCGTCTTTGATGTTTCCCAAATAGTGACCAAGGTTGGTTGTTCTCTGTATTCTGGCTTCCTCTCAATCTTTACATTGTAGATCCAGTTTGTTAAAGGGGTTTTGCCAGGACGTGCCTTATCTGCTAAGAATCAAATGTAAACAAGCCATGCTGAGCTAAGAGAGAGAGACACAGCCAGAGCACAGAGCCGTGCATAAGGAATCGTGTGAAATGTTCACTCAATCAAACTACAACTAGTGGACTCTGTATACAAAAGACAACATATTTCTACCCCGGTGCCTTGAAAGCTTCTTCACAGCTCCCTCTCATCGATAAGAACTGTATATCAGCATAAGCCCGCCGGGCAGCATCTCTGTCAGGCTCGTATCTATAAAGCTTTTAAGTAACTTAAGGAGGCAGGTAATGCAGCCTGAAGCTCTCTCAGACTGCAATTTTTGTAATCACATATATTTTGAAAAGTGATTAAATACCCATTTTGGAGGATCCCACGTCAACAATACAATCGTGGGAAAAACCCCTTTAACTGTGAGCACTCAGGTTCTCATGTTCTCTATTTCCATGAAGTTTAATTTATTTTCTGATTTGTTAATGGTGATAGCACCCTAAAGTCTACGTTAAAAAATAGTATAAGAAACAAAAACTACATTAAATGTAGTAAAAAACAGAAAAACAAGCAGTTCCTGGGATATACTGATGTCTCCACATATATGATGGGAAGTCTGATAGGCCACTTGGAGTAGCTGGATTTTTTGTCTTTACCTTTTTTGTTTTATTTTGTTACCTGTGAGCTGTTCATCTTGTCCGTGCTTGGACTGAAAAGGCCTGTCTGTGTCTCTGTAGTGCTGATAAATTTCATATTTCATAATAGGCAAACATCAAGGGTGACAATAGGGCATTACTTCTGACAGGGGCCCTGATTGAAAATTGACTTGCTAATATGGTGACAGATAGGAAATAGCGATGGTGAGGGGCCAATTTGTCTGTTTCTTTGTAATGTTCAATCTGAGCAAATCCCTACTATATACAGTTGAAACCAGAAGTTTACATACACTATATAAAAAGGACACCATTGCATGTTTTTCTCACTATCTGGACATGAAATCGAGAATAAACTTAACCCGTTTTAGAGTCAATTAGGCTTACCAAAATTATTTAAATATAGACAAATGCCCAGAATAATAAGAGAGAGAAATATTTTAAGGCATTATTATCACTATTCTTCTGCAAAGACCAGAAGTTTACATTTGTATTTTTGGTAGCATGCCCTTAAACTACATGACTTTGGGACAAACAATGGGGATCTCCTTACCACAAGTCTTTCTCTCAATAGGTAGTTATGAATTTGGTCCAAATCCTCCTGACCAGAACTGGTGTAACTGACCAGTTTTAAGGTCCCCTTGCTCGCAAACCCTGCCTTTTTTCCAGCTTTGCCCATACAATTTTCAACTCATAGTAGACCTTGTAGATCAGGCCTTTGTGATAGCTTCTCCAAAAACAACTGACCTTAGCTATCTTAAGCCACATTGTAAACCATTTAGGCAGTATGCTGTCAATACATTGATTATCATGGAAGACCCCAAGCTTTAACTATCCTAGCTGATGTATTGAAATCTGTTGCTTCAGTATTGCACGATAATCTTCTTTACTCATCGAACCAGCTATTTTGTTGAGTGCCCCGAGTCTCGTCCTGCAGGCAAAACAACCCCACAACATGATGCTGCCATCCCCCCGTTTTCACAATGAATGGGGTTTACTGAGGCGTCCAAGCTTCCTCTCTTTATTTCCCTCCAAAATAACAATAGGTCATTATTGGCCAACAGTTAAAATTATATCTTATCGACGACCACAGGGCACGTCTCCAACAATTTGTAGGTCATTTGTTTCCTCGTGTGCATTTGGAGAACGATTAGTCCCTAGAGCTTTATATATGTTTTCTTTGGAGTAAAGGCTGTCTTCCTGGCAGAGTGCCTTTCAGCCAATGTTGATACAGATGCTCATTTTCACTGTGTGATAATGCCACAATTTTACCACTTGCTTTCCACATAATCTTCTTTTTACAATGTCTTCTGGCTTTTTTTGGCTCTTGGGTTGAATGCACATGTTGGATCAAAGCACTTTTATCTCTGAGATAACAGAACCCGTCCCTCTTCCCTGAGCGGTATGATGGCTGGACAATTCCCACTTGTTTGCACATTGTGTATAAATTTGTTGTACAGATTAACGAGCCCTTCAGGTATCTGGACATTGCACTCATGGATGCTTTTCACCAAGAACTTGTGCAAGTCCACAATTCTCTTCTTGATATCTTGGCTGATTTCTTTAGACTTTCCCATGATTTCATATGATCATATGGGCTGTCCCAAATTATTTAACCCCTTAACGACATTTGCCGTACTCATACGGCAATGTTGGGTAGGGGTTCCCGCCATTTGACGCAAGATAACGTCAAGGTAACCTTGCGCGCTCACATGCGAACGCTGCAAGAACCGGCATGGAACCACCGGTATATTACCGCTGCATCATGCCGCATCCTCCACGGCCGAGATTGAGCTCCGCCGCGGGGATAACCCCCGATGTCGCGACAGTCGAGGATGTGACATCTGCAGGCTGCAGCAGCAGAGTTGAGCTCCTAGCTGCCTCGCGATCCCTGCGAAGTTAACGGCGCTACAGCGCCGGTACTGATCTACTACCAACAGCCGGATGCAGAATGAGAGCATCCGGGTTGGTCTGGTTGAAGTCACGATGCCCACAATGCATTGTTTGGGCAGCGTGACTGAACAGTTGCCATGAGACCAGCATACAGCTATAAGCCTGTGTGCTGATCTCCTATTGCATGAACGAACTGATGATCGATCAAAGCAATTCCCCCCCTGGGGAAAAGTGTAAAAAGTGTGAAAAAGTAAAAAAAAAGTGTAAAAAAGTTAAAAAACACAAACACAAAAAATAAAATAAACACGTACATGCGCCCTTTTCCCTTTTAACCAAACACCAATTGACAATTGCCCCAAAAAAGATCAAAAATAAATAAAAGTAACCCATAAAATTTTGGTATCGCAGCGTGCGTAGCAACCCACCCTATAAATATGCTCCTGGTTAAATAACCCGACGGTGAACGCTGTAAAAAAAAAAAAAAAAACAGTCACAAGAATTCGATTTTATGTTCATCCCGCAGACACATAAAATGGAGTAAAAAACAGTCATCAAAACTCCATATCAACATCAAAGTGATGCCTCAATTAAAACGTCAGTTCATCCCGCAAAAATAAAAATCCTTGACACAGCTCTGTATACGGAAAAATTTTTAAAGTTCGGTTTAATAGAAGAAGAGTGATGCATAAAATTGTTTTAAAAAACACAATAAAAACAACTTTTTTATTTCAAACAAAATTGTGCTTTCAAATAAAAAAACTACAACATGGGTATCAACCGTAAACGTCTCAACCCAAGAGTAAGACTGAACTTTACACCACGGGATACGAGCAAAACGGTTGAACACTATTAAAAAAAAAATAAAAAACACTGCTAGGAGTTGCAGTATTTCTTCACCCGCATTCCAAAAAACGGATTTAAAGCAATCATAGTGTCTTTCCCCCAAAAATGTTACCAATAAAAACGCTGACAACTCATCGCATCAAAAAAAAGTCCCCTATACCGCTCCATAAACAGAAAAATAAAAAAGTTAAAGGTCACTCAGACTGGGCAAGCAAAAACGTGTTTTCCCTTTTTCAAATAAAAGTGGTTTTAAATTGTGTAAAAAGCAGTAAAACATTACAAAACATATCACAAATATGCTACCCGGGGCTGTAAATCATAACAACCTGCGTAGTAAAACCAAGCAATGTCATTTATACCGCACAGTGAAACCGCTTTAAAAAATAAAAATAAAAACACTACCAGGATTGGCTGTATATTGGTACAAAATAGCCTCACAACAACCTTAATAAAAGTGATCAAAGGCATTCACTGCCCCCCGAAGTGTGATACCAATAAAAACATCAACTCAACTCGTAAAAAAACAAGCCTCACAAGCAGCTCCATATGCAAAAAAATAAGAAAGCTAGGGCTGTCAGAAATAGGACAACGATAAAAACGCACTTTTTATAAACTCGCTACTATTGTGTAAAGTAATAAAACATAAAAAACTATATACAATTTATATATCATGTAATTGTACCGAACCACCCATAGTAAAGTTTATCGCCGTCATTTATCCATATGGCGAATACTGTAAAAAAGAAGCCCAAAAAACAATGGCAGAACGGCGTTTCCCCCCCCATTTCCATGCCCAATGCTAATAAAAAAACTACTGAACACCTGGTGTCCCAAAATGCAAAATACACCCTTAGATGAGATCCCTGAGGGGTGTTGAATCCAAAATGGGGAAACTTCAGGAAGGTTCACCAGTTCTAGTACTTGGTGGGCTTTGTCAGATGCGACATGGCCCCACCAATATCGGTGCGCACAAAAGCCAAATAGCTCTACCCCTCTCTTTGTACCCCCTTCATGCGCCCCAAACAGCAGTTAACTCCCACAAAAGTAGGGTATTGCCGAAACTTGGGAAGAAATTGGTATAAACAATTTTGGGCATTTTTCAAGATTCCTTGTAAAAAATTAAACATTTTACAGCGAAAATTTATTGCAGATTATATGAAAATAAATATTTTTTTTTTATTTTCAGAGCCGAACGCTAAAAAAATGAGTGAAATACGCCTGTGGTTCAATATGACTCCACCTACCACCTCTGGATTATATTCCATAAGGGGTGATAGATTTTCCCAATAGGGGTCTATTTTAGGGTATTGTATTAAGTTATATGGAACCTTAGGGTGTCCGCCAAACCGTTGAAATGGCCCTAAATAAAATCGTAATGAAAATTAGGCCACAGAACCCAGTAGGATAGCACCTCCTATTCTGGGGCTAGTGGTTTGAGCCACTAGGCCACATATGGGATATCTCTGAAAACGGCAGTGAATCTGGTGAATCAATATTAATTTGCAATTCTGATGACGATTTACCGTATTCTTGTCAATAATGTATAAAAAATTGAAAATCACAAAAAAAATGAAATTTTGAAATTTAATATCCTGTAAACACCTAATGGGTTAATAAACTTCCTAACATGCGGTTTTTGATATACGTTAAGGAGTGTAGTTTCTTATATTGAGGTCATTTATAGGGGTATCTAGCATACAGGTCAATCAAAGCACGTTAGGAACTGGACTAGTCCCTAAAAATGATATATTGCAAAATTTCCTTGAAATTTGAAAATTACTGGCTCAAATTTATAAGCTAACTATGTCGTAAAAAAAAAAGACATTAAAAAAATGATGCCAAACTACGCAGACATATGGTAGATGCTAGTATATAAACTATTTTAAGTGAAATAACTATCTGTCCTTACCATGCAGAAATTTTTGAAGTTTGAAATTGGTAAATATATACGATAATTTGATATTTTTCATCAAATTAAACAAGCATCATTTTTGGACCAAAAATTCTTATATCTAAAAGCACAATGTGTCACGAGAAACCAATCTCCTGAATCACATTGGATAGGTTAAAAGTGACAAAAGTTATTCTCACATAAAGTGACACATCACCGATTTAAAAAATGGGGCTCTGTCAGAGAGGCCAAAACTGGCTCCGACGGTAAGTGGTTAAGGGCATGGTAATCCTAGTGTAGGTAAACTTTTGACTATGCAGAAAGTAATTAAAATGCCTTAAAAATTATTTATCTCTATTTATTCTGGGCATTTGTGCAAATAATAAAAACTTACTGTGGTTAAACCTAATGGACCTAAAATATGGGTGAAGGTTTATGCAATTACATGTCAGATAAGGTGATAAAATGTGTCTTTTATATAGTGCATAGTTAACTTTCTGGTTGAGATATCTATATATAAGTTTCATAGTTTGATCCGGCCGAAAAAGGACAACGTTACCGTCTAGTTCAGCTCAATAAGTAGCTAAAGATGTTCTGAAGTGATTAAAGTGTTGATCCGAGGAAGGCAAAAACCCCCATGAGGTAAAGCCAATTGTCTCGATTTTCCTTCCTGACTCCAATCTGGCAATCAGAATAAATCCTTGGATCAACGACCCCTTCTTCCACTCCTATCGACTATAACATGTTAGATTACATCTAGAAATGTATCCAGATAGGGGGGGTGTTGGCTGGAGGGCATATGGGGGGGGGGGGGCGTGGGGGGGGGGGAATCCTAGTCCCAGTAATAACTTGTTATATTATTAACAACTAGAAATGTATCAGACTCTTCTTCAGCAGAATCTAGTCTCTGTAACTTTTTATATTATCACGCTCCAGAAATTCCTCCAATCCCTTCTTGAACTCTGTAAGTGAAGTTCCACATGACAATTTCCTCTGGCAGAGAGCCTCCAGACTCACCGCTCTAACAGTAAAAATCCCTTTCTATGTTTATGTAGAAACATTCTTTGCTCAAGCCGTAGGGAATGCCCCCTTGTTTCTAGATACAGTCCAGGAAAAAAATAAATCTTTAAGCGAGATCTCTAATTTGGTCCTTTATATATTAAACAAATTTATTATGTTCCCCCAAGCCGTCTTTTCTCTAAACTAAATAACCCTAACCTTAGCTAAACTATCTGGGTAATTGCAGTCCACACCAGTCCTTTTAATTAATTTTGTTTTCCCACCTTTGGTACCTGTTCAACGCTCTAACAATGTCTTTCCTGTGCACTGGTGCCCAAAACTATACACATATTCACATGTGAGGTCTAAACCAGTGACTATATAGATGGGAGAATAATGTTCCCATCATTTGCATCTATGGCCCCTTTTAATACAACCCATGATCCTATTAGTCTAGGCAAGCTGGCGTGTTCTGGCACTGGCTGCTACAGATAATTTAACTGTCCACCAGAATTCCCAAGTCCTTCTCCATGTCCACGCTTTAACCCACTTTTTTTACATTTAACATGTAACAAGTAATGATTTTTTACTCCCCATGTGCATAATCCTTGCATTTAACGATCAATGTTAAATCCTCATCATATCTCTGCCACTTCTCAGCCCAGTCTCCAACCTATCCAGAACCCTTTGTAATTTACCGACATTATCCTCGTATTCTGTGGTGGACTCCTTACAGAGCTTAGTATCATCTGCAAAGATCAATATTCCTTTAACGGTCAGGACAGGAGTGGATCCACTGGACGCACGCAGGCGATGCGTAAGCCCACACCAGGAGTTAAATCTAGTGGTCCTGTATTCACCAGAGCCTCCGCAAAGAGGGATGTGTCTAGCTGCGGCGGGAGACCACCTTGTCACTACCACTGGCGGGCTTGCCTGCGTGGCGGCCAAGGGAAAACGAGGTACACAGATCGGCAGGCAGGCTCGTAGTACTCGGGACGGGCAGGTAGTTCCAGGTCAGGCGGCAAGGTTTTGAGATGGTAGAACAAGCAGGAGGTCAGGGCAGGCGGCAAGTTCGTAGACGGTAGACGTAAGCAGACGGTCGGTACACACACACCAAACGGTATGACAAGCAGGAACACTTTAGGGTAGCTTTCACCAACGGGATATACACAAAGATCCGGTGAAGGGCCGCAGGAAGTGGCCGGACTAAATAGGGCTATCAGTGCCCGGCAATGACCAAGTTACCGGCTCACTGCCCCCTTTAAATTCAAACTGCCCGTCGCGCCGAGCGCGCCCCTAGGGGGCAGAGCCCGCGCCAGGAGATGGAGACAGACAGTGCAGGAGTGTGGCCAGTAAAGTGAACGTCCGGAAGGAGCCGAGACATAGCGGACCCCCGAAACCCAACGTTGCGAGGACGTGGCTCCGCTGGGAGCAGGGGCACGGAACATCGCCTGCGACCTGGGACAGTGGTCGCAGGGGCGTCCATGATAATTCTACGGTCAATCCCTGTTTAAGATACATTTAAGAAATATTAAAGAGGATGGGGCCCTCAATACTGAGGCCCTGAGTGTACCCCACTCAGTAAACAGGGTCCAGTCTAGATATGTGCACCCATTTAACTTACCACACCTTTGTTTTCTATCAGTGAGCCAGTTTGCTTACCCCACTTGCACACATTTTCCCCCATTCTAACGCATTCACATTTTTCATACCAACCTTTTTATGTGGAACATATCAAATGCATTAGAAAAATTCCAAATATAATGATATATCCAGAGCTCACCCTGATCCAGTCAGGAACTAACTTCTCATATAAGCTGATGTAGATTAGTCTGACATGACCGATCCTTCATGAACCCATGCTGAACGGCGTTATACATTATTTCAGTGAGATACAACAGGTTATGAATCCTCTTATAAAAACTTCAAACGTTGTACACCCACAACAGAGGTTTAAGCTTACCGGCCAAAAGTTTCCTGGATCACTTTTTTGACCCCTTTTTGAAATATTGCACCACGCCCACATTATGCTAAGTAAGAAGCGCCAATCGCTTTTGTGGTACATCCTCCCGTTATTATAACAGTCCATAAATAATTAAGAATAGTGTCTATCTATACATTACTTAACTCCCATAGGACACACGGGAGTATACCTTCAGAGGCCCTGGGGATTAGTCCTATTTTAATCTTCCTAAGCGGAGCTGCACTTCTTCCCTGGGTTATGACAAATACATTTACGTTGGAATTTAACCTCCTCCTTTGCTCATCAACCAGGAAGCTCATCCTTCTAGTAAATTACAGTGGAGAGAAATAGTTTAATAGTTTTGCTTTTTCTCATCGCCCTCTATAGTCTCTCCCACAGTACTTTTAAAGGGCCAAACATTTTCTTTTATTAAATCTTTTTACTATTAATAAGTTTATAAAAAATATTTTGGGGTTTAGTTGTTACTTTTCTATGGCAATACTTTTTCTGTCACCAGCTTTGCTGCCTTAATCATTTTTTTTTAATCAAATTTTATTTTTTTTTTTCCCTATAGTCATCTTAGCGCCTCTTCACGCCCTCCTGTTTTAGTAGCTGAAACGCGTTTCTTTTTGTTATTATTGCCTCCATTTACATCCAATTGATCCACATTAGGTTTTTTTCCCCTGTGTTATAATGTAATTTTTTACCAATGGTAGTACCTCTACAGTGGTGGACCTAAGAATTTGTTAAAATATACATTTATGTTTTTGTTTGCTAATTTTAAACACCTTGTCCATAAGTCAATACGGTTTAGGCCTTCACTAAAACAGGAATAAAAATTAGCTTCCCCTCAAATTAAGTGTTTTTGTGGCTCCAGGACATAAAACTCTATTGAAGGATATAATGGACAGTTTATTTATAATGAGGTCACTATTCCCTAGGTGCCCCTCAACCTGAACCTCGTTACTCTGTCAGGTCAATTAGTCAATCTAAGTCTAGAAGGGCCTTTCCCCTAGTCGGTTCCTGCAAACCATTTGGAAAGGAAATTAAATCTTTAAGTATAGACAAAAAAATGTTTCCTTTGTGAGGAGCTACAGTTTCAGATTCCCAATTTATATGCTTGGGTAGTAAAAGTCGCCCAAAATAACAACCACAATCGATAAATTGCTTCATCTATTTGCCTGAGAAGCATATCTTCTATGGGTTTCAGTTTAATATTGGGGGGTGGCCTATAGCAACTCCAAATTAAATTATTTTACTGTTACAACTCCATGTATATTTACCCATTGATTTCCACCTGTTCATTACCTGTACCTATATCTTCTGCAATGTTGGCTTCAGCAGGATTTTACATAGAGACAGACCACCACCCCCCCTTCCGGTGTTTAAGGTACACGTCTAAATAGACCTGTAACTTTTAAGTTAACCTCCTAGTCGTAGCCTCTCGTCAAGCCATGTGTCAGTTATCCCCACTATGTCATTTTTTTACTTATTAACTGCAATTAATATTTCCTTCGAGTTACATTTATTTTTTTGGTTAAACTCCTGGCATTGTTCAGCATGCACTTAAAAGATTTTTCAGTTTTTATTCCTTTCCTCCCTATCTCTTTTTAACTATGCCTACAACCCCCTCCCTCCACTCCACCCCTTGATTAATTTACTAATCCCCACTCTCTATCTTCACTATTTACACCTTATGTGTTTACCCCCCCCCCAGTCCCTAGTTTAAAAATGCTCCAAAACCCCTAGCCATTTTTGCCCCCCAATACAGCGGGCACCCTCCCCTTTTAGGGCAGCCCTCCCTAGCTGAGTCTGTACCCAAGACAAAAGTCAGCCCCAGTTCCTTTCCAAAAACCCAAATCCCTCTTTCCTACACCAATGTTTGGCCATTTATTCACCTCTCTGATCTCCATCTCCTCCTGGGGGGGCCCGTGGAACAGGTAAATTTCTGAAAATATTCCCGGAGGTTCCTTGCCTTAAAGGGGTTTTTTTGCCAGGACGTGCCTTTTTTGCTAAAAGCAAATGAAAAAACCCCGGAGCTGAGAGAGAGAGACAGACACCCAAGCACAGGCGAAAGGGATCGGTAAAATTTCTCACTCAAATAACAAACTACAACTTCGTTTCTTTATAAAAAAGGGACAACAGCTTTTTCCACCAGCTTAAAAAGCTTCTTCATGTTCCCTGTATCAATAAAGCGGGGATCTACTTTAGATAATACATACAACTAGGGATTCTTATACAAAAGACAACTATTTTTACCTGGTGCCTTGAAAGCTTCGCGCTCATCTCACAGATAAGAAAACTTTCTCGCGCAAGCCCGCCAGCAGCTCTGCCGGGTCTATCTAATAGAAGCTTGAAGTAACTAAGGGGAGGGAAGGAGCCTGTAGCTCCCCAACCAATTTTTGTAATCACATATATTTAAAAAGTGATTAAATACCCTTTTGGAGGATCCCACTCAACTTACATCGTGGGAAAACCCCTTTAAAACTTTTTTGCCTAATCCCTGAAATCTTTTTTTAAAGGGCACTCCCCCCCTCTTACTTTGTCATTGGGCCAATGTGGACCATGACAGCTGGATTCTGATAGCCCCACCCCAGCAATTTTTTACCCGATCCGCGATATTTGAACTGGGCCCCCGGTAAAAAACAATGTTCGAAAAGATCCCGGTCTTTGTGGGAGATTTCCCTATTGTGCCCCTTTTAATGAGTCCCCACTACCGCACCCGTCTAGCCTGCCCGCATCCCCATTCCCCATCTTTTTCTGGGAGCAAACAGGGGGGGGTTTGCTGCAGCAATGATATTTTGAGCTGACATCCCCCCAAAACCGCCAATCTTTAAATTTGTTTGGGGTGTACCAGATCGACTAGCCTCCCTGACACTTTTTTCCTCACCCTTTTTTCTAACTTTACCCATCTAGCTGCCTTTTCCCTTGCATCTCCAGCTGCCATCCTCCCCATTATCTACACCGCGAGGAGTGCTCGGGGGGGCAGCCGGCCACTTCCAAGTTGCAATGAACTCATGTCGCCCCTGTTCATTTAAACCGGGTATAGGCTCTAAATGTGCATTTTTCCCCCACATCTTTCACAGCAGTAGGACCCTCGAACTGTTTCAAGGATGCATACATTCAAGGTTTTGCACGGAAGGCTTGTCAAACTGGAAATCAGGGGATTTACAAAAAAAAAAGGGAAAAACAAATCAAAATGAAAAATCTGTTTTAATTTCTGATGATAATTAAAAAAGGGGGATTTGATTTTAAATTTTTTTGCTACGACCCTCTTAATTCCTTTGAAAGCAGTAAGGATGTGCTTACGTTTTCACGCACTAATTCTGCATTTTGGCTTAATGTTTTTAAATTATAGCTATTTTTCATGTGTTATTGTTCATCTGTGGTTGTATTTACCCAATTTTAAGACCTTCTAAGGATCAGTTTTTTTTATTATGTTCTGATAACATAAAACCATTGAATTCAAAGATGGCATACTTTCTTCTTCTCATATATATGTCATCAAGATACGGTATCCTGTGTTTAGTATTTTTATCTGCTAAATATTATTTCTATTTTAAAACATGCTTAATTGCGTAAATTACTTTATGATCTTTCTTAGTGACCTTCAAAACCAATAAATGCTTTAAAAAATAAAAACAGCTTTGCTGGGCTATAAAAAGCAAGATTTATAGTAGAATATAATTTTAAATCATTAAAAGTTATAGAAATTCATATCACAGTGCTATTCTATACACATGTTCTGTATTGCACCACTGCCTTGTAATAGAAGGTTACTAAATACTGATCAATGACATATCTATTATTTCTTTCTATTTGATGAAAGGATATTGTATGACCAGAATACAGATGCATTGTATTTTAGTAATTACACATTTAAGTGTTTGTTCCTGCAATGTTATCGTTTTGATGAATATTTTTATTGTCCCAATTTCTTAGTCTCCTGCACATAAATGGCCTTTTCATCATTTGAATGGAAGAAGTTTTAGAGCTGAAATTAATTTTACATACTGCTGATAGAGTGTATGATGAAGCAATAGCTCACTGATTTTACAATATGGTATCAATGCCTGAGCTACTGCTAGTTTAATGGTGTCTGAAAGGTTACTTATTGCCATGCACTGGAACACAATCATGATTTTCTTGATGAGAATAAACATAAGGACCAGTATTTTAGAAATCCTTTAACAGCATTAGATATTTTTATACCCTTATGATTCTTCAGTCTGTCAAGGAGTTGTTTTGTACATTGTATTGAAATGAATAGTGCAGGGCATGTATTGTTTTGTTTTATTTGAAAAGAAAAAGACATAGGCATACCTTGTTACATAAAAAAGAAACAAGTTTATATCTTGCTGTGATATATTATGTTGATTTATTTCATAATATGTCATTATAGCTCTGTTTTTCTGATCCAAACCCCTTTCATTGATGAAGAGTAAAATGATACTATTTGCACAGTCTGTAGCCACAACCTAGGGGAGTTTATGAGAATACTGCATGTTGTTTATAACTAGAACCCAATAATAAACAAAAAAAGCTATTAAAAGGATTTTCAAACCTTTTATTTTCTTCATAGCATACTTCTGCCTTATTTAAAAATGTAAAAAAAAAGTATACTCACATCTATTCTCACCTGGAATCCGGAACTATGTCTACCTCACTCTCCACCTTTCTTCTGTTGTCTCCTGGTTTTTTCCAGCGGAACATCACCGCTGCTCTACTGCTTGTGGTCACATGCCATTGGTTGACATCACCGTTCAGAAGTACGTGTTGTGAATGGTGATATCAGTCAATGGCACGTGACGTTACATTCGAAAGGAGACCAGAATACATCAGTAGAACTTTTTTTTCTTTTTAAGGCAGTAGTATCCCATTAACAAAATTTTTTAAAAAATTGGAGAACCCCGTTAAGTCCTTTCTATGAGTGACTACAGTCAGTCATTTTTTACTCACTTTTTTGTCTACACCAGGTATTTGGAGCTAAGTATCAAAAAAAAATGGTGCTCCAACTAGTATAAAAATATATTAAGATATTAAACACCAAAGAATGTTGAACATACAAAAGTTAAAATAAATGAATTTCAAATGGGGTTTTTACCTTAACCATTACACTCCCTGGATTTTGGATTTTTTTCCCGGGAAAAGGAAAAATATTTTATACACTTTTTAAATGTTATATAAATTATTAAACCCGCCCAAAATTTTTTTTGTAAGCAGACCCCCTGACATGTAAAAATGCCCCTAACCTTTTAAAACCCAACAGGTAATTTCCAGAACTTGATCAAAGTGTAATTTTCCACATGTAAAGCATATGAATTGCTATTAGTTGCTAAAAATGTGACAAACAAAATTATATTTCCCCAACAGTTTCTATAAAAAAATGGAGTTTTTGGAGTTATTAGTCCCTTTGACACATAGCTATGAAAACAAAAAGGGGTGGAAAGACCAAAAAATTGGGTTTTTAAGTTTAGTTTTTAAAAAAAGTGACAACACTCTATAAAATTTACAGATAATATGCCTTGACGTGCACCCTAAACCTTTAATATCTACTGAATGTGGACAATCTGGGGATTGCATTTGTTTTAGAAGGCTATTAAAATCATGTCAGCTTTCATGTAAGGTTTTGACAGAAAATGCATTCAATAATAGATTTGGGCCCAAAACTCACATTCAAGTAGAGGTCTATACCTAAAAACAATGTAAAAATAATAGATCAATGTGTATAAAAAATATAGACTACACATGTACTATGCTACTCAAATCTACATCACCGGAATTTTTGGAAAAACCTGTCCCAACTGCTCTTTTAAAACCCTTTAATTTCTAATCACCCCAAACACATGGCGGCCAACTCAGGCTTTTTTTTAGACATGGTCAAGACAATCCCTGATTCAAACCGAGAAAAAAATATGGAGAGAAAGGTTTATTTTAGTTTCCCTTTGAAGTGGGTGGTTGTTGGTGCCAGAAGGGTGGGCTGGTATTTCAGAAAGCTGATTCCTGGGGTTTTCACGCCAACCATTCAGGGTTTACAGAAATGGTCCAAAAAAAAAAAAAACATCCAGGTAGCGGCAGTCCTGTGGGCAGGAATGCCTTGTTGATGCCAGAGGTCAAAGGAGAATGGGCCTGGAATGGTTAGACTGATAGAAAAAAGGACATCAGTGACTCAAAATAGCCACCCGTTAAAAAACCAAGGTAGGCAGAAGTGCAGCTCTGAACGCACTGTACGGCGAACTTTGAGGGCAGATGGGCTACAGCAGGCAGGAGACACACCGCGGGGGTTGCCATCCTTTACAGCTAAGAACAGGAAACTGAGGCTCCAATTTGCCCAAGCCTCATCGAATTGGGACAGTAGAGATTGGAAAACTAACGTTGACCTGGTCTGATGAGTCTCGATTTCTGCTGCGACAATTCGGATGGTAGGGTCAGAATTTGGGCCGTCAATACAACATGAAAAGCATGGATACATCCTTTGCCTTGTATCAACGGTTTTCCGGCTGGTGGGTGGTGGTGTCATTGGTGTGGGGAATATTTTCTTGGCACTCTTTGGGGCCCCCATGAGTACAATTGAGAATCGTTGCTACACCATGTTGAATCTATGCCACGAAGAATTGTAGGCATTTCTGAGGCAAAAGGGGGTCCAACCGTTACTAGCCTGGTGTGTACCTAATAAAGTGGGCCGGTGAGTGTTATATTGTTTGAGAGCACACCTTGATGTATATAAAAATAACGATTACTTTCAGCCACCTTCATGCAACTTTGCATCAGTGATTATAAGCAAAACTTGCACAACACTTTACATTTAACATATTTATGATATATTTATGCTTTATGTTCTAATTAAGTTTTAGTTGTATGCATGGTCACACAGTAAGACAGTTGTCTCCAACATGTGGATTTCTGCAGGTTAAAGGGAGAGCCACAGGTTGGAGACCACTGCATCTGGATATTGTAAATTGATTATTTTTATAGGTAGTCAAATTCTTGCTATTGGTGAATGGCTGAGCTGTTAGTTCTCATGTGTAGCAGCCAAGATATGTAATATCAAGGTCGTCAGATGGAAGGGAAAAGGCCTGGGAGCACACCGTAACAGTCTAGTCTGTTATGCTTCTCTATTTTTAGCTGTCTTCCTTTAATAAAACAGACCAAGGAAAGAACTGGAAGCAGAGACTAAGAATACATTCCAATATTTAAAACCTTATATGTAGAACTGAGGCTAAGCAGTTCTAAATCAAAAGAAAACATCACAACTCAAAAGCGGTGTAGTTTAGTGCTGTATAAATATAACTAGTCCTCGCGTATACAAAGAAATGTCATCTACTACATAACAATTACATTAAAAATATTTTATTTGGCTTGTATATAGAAAAATATACCCATTATAAAAAGTGCAGGTAAGTGGGTGCCTGGGTTCTTGTTTAACTGATAGGGTCTTGACCACTGAAAGATTTTGGTAGTTTGCAATTAATTTGTTTTGTGCATCCACCTGTCCTGGAAAATGCAATTTTCTCAATACACATTTCTATTTTCAATAACAAGTGGCAGAACTGTGAATGCAGCTCTGGAATATAATACAGGTTGAAATTCAGGATTAATATTAGTATTCATTCTTTAATTAATTCAAAGAGTCCAATAATAAATAGGTTTACACACAAATGCAAAGTGAACATACAGGGCGACATGCCAGAAAAGTGGCCAGTTTTAAGGCCATTTTATAGAGCTTTATTATTGTGCCTGATTATAGAAACCTGTCAAAAAATCTGGCGGGTGGATATGCCTTGCATAGTATAATTGATTCCTAATCTAGACGCATAGCATAACTTAGGCGCATATTTATAGCTAGCATATTTGATGTGCCTACATTAGGCTCATTCAAATGTGTCGTGCGTGACGTATAATTCGCCTAATTTTGTTGTACTATAGTTCATTTATATTCCACAAAAAAAAAATAAAGAAATACAGCTCACTTACATTTTTCTATAACAGTCTTCTTGACCATTATGCCAGCGGTGCTCGGACCCCAGATAAGTACCTCCTGGGGCTGAATGATTGCTGATTAAGAAAATCCTGTTGTATGTCAGCAAACAAACACTCTCACGCACTCTCTCACACTAAGGAGAGGGCACAAGTCGACCATGTCCCTTCTACTTTCCGTTTAAAAATATAGGACTTTGTTTCTTGAAATAATGCGAAAGTTAATAAAGAACATGGTATATATTTGGCCAACATAGGGCATTTGAAGCAGGGTAGTTACATTTATATAGAGAATTAGGGCCGTTACGTTAATAATTTTTTTACAGCCCCAAAAAAAATTATACCATGTAATAGTTGGACACGTAGGCCACGAATGGGGACGCGAGATGCTCCGTCCCTAACAGGGAGTTATCTTCACTAGTAAATTGAGTGATCAAGCCTTAATCTGACATTTTTGCGATTGTAATGATAATCATTGTTGTATTGTAGAAATCCGTTTCATGGGGAAGGAAAGTCAGTAAATTACAGGTGCACTGCTTTGTATACGCCCCTAAGTGGAATCTAATGGAGTGAGAGATCAAATTGTCGTCCAAAGTGTTCTAACTATTTTGTGATGTAGGCCTCACCGGTATTTGTGTTGCCAGAATAACATAGTGCCGGTCTGTATAACCCTGTCGCAAATGGGACTAGTCGCGCGCACCTCATACCGATGACGGCTCATCCAATTGTGGATGTTATGCTGACCGAGACATACCCAATGGCTACCTTGTCGAGCGCTACCGCTTTCTCGACCACTGTTGTTTTTCTTCCTGGCTTCTCCACTTTCTTTTCCAACGACATCCCCACTATCATCATGGGAGAATTTCAATATTCCCAATCGAAAACCCCACTCTGCTTCCAACAAACTCCTTTCAACCTCTGATCCTCCTATCGACGCTCTTGCTCGCACCACAGTGAGACCTCAGGTAAGGCACTAATTAACAAGATAGGAACACACACTGGACCCTCATCTTCACCCGCCTCTGCCCACTATCTGTCCCTCAAACTCCCCCACCCCCATATCTCGACCACAAACCTGCTTACTTCCTCCAACCATCCTCCCCTCCCCACCTCTGACTCCTCCTGTTCTCCTTATCACAGTACCCCCGAACCACGCAGGGAACTACAAAGCGCTCTGCCTCAACCGTGTCAATTGTCGCTGCGTCTGGACTCTCTTGGCACCTCTTTCCACTATCTCTCATTGTGATGGATCCCAGGACGCAGCCAACACTTTCTTCACAATACCACCAAATCACACTCCCTTGACTCAGTTCGCTTTCCTCTCAGAGCAGATAGTACACAACGCAGAATTTACCCGCAAATTCGAACCAGACAAGACCCTTTGGCGACAAGCACTCCGACGAAATTCGAGACGTTGAGGGAGGGCTGCTCCAGAATTGACAGAAAGGCCGTCTGGAAGAGACATAGAACTCGCTCCACCGATGACTTATGCCGTCATAACAAAACCAATAACTGGCATTACATTTTAAATCGCACTCAACTCGCATGAACAGGACTATTTCACCTCAACCTCATTGATCTCCCTGTCCAAAACCCCAGACAATTATTCAAACTCTCTCCTCCGAGCTCTCCACCAGCACCTCTCCCCCACTCCCTCCTTTAGCAAGACGATTTGCTCATTCACTTCCTACAGAAGATCCAACCACATCAGAGGAAAGCTTTAGCCATAAGTCCCCCACACCATCCTCTTACTCTTGGCAAAGAGACTGCTCTTCCCCCTTATACCTCTTCCACATGTCATCTCATGACAAAATAGTGTTGAGCATATTTTATCGACAAGTTTGTTGGAAAACAAAAAAATCGAATATCAATAGGCAAAGGTTTTTTGGTGATCGAAATTTTCCAGATCATGGACGATAATTAAGGTTGAGAGGAAATCTTGTGCATCTCTTCTTATTCAAGATCGCGCCTTTGATTTTCGGCCGCTTCCTGTATTTTGGCGGCCAGGGCAAAATCAGGGATTACAGAATAGAGCAGGGTGAGATAGTGTGTGCGACGTCATGGACTTCGGGAGGTGTATGGTTACGATTGGCCAAACAGCTCAGCGAATTAGTTTATTTATGCACAGAGAAACCTATTACTATTAGCTGTGATCCTTCCAATTTTAGTTAGATAGGGATTTGAAACATTTTTAGTAGTTAGCTAGAGAATTTAAAGCAGAGTCTACAGCTGTAAATTCACGGCGTGGGGAGCGGGGGGGGAGGGGGGGCCCGCGGGCGAACACAGACATGCTTATCGTATAAAGAACACTGGATAAAAGTTTAACACAAGACTTAGTGTAGACATTGTCAGTGGAATATCTTTATTATTAAACAGTTGTTATTTGAAATATGTTTCGCCTGGATATTGGTGCTGGCGCTGAACTTTATTGGATAAAAATAAATTTTAAGAGTAAACTGCAGGTCTTCATTGTTAGCTGCAAAACTCCACACTTTTATTTTAGTTAGACACTTTCAGCATAGGTGTTAGCAGAATTTTTCCCGCAATTACCCAACTTGTGAACGTGTTGTGATATATTCACCTCTTCGCCACTTAAATTAACTAGAAGAACCTGCGAATCTTGTTAGTCAGTCCAACTTGGTTGTGTTTGTTGCCAAGAAATAACGATTATTTGTATCGTACGAAAAGACACTATCACCAGTTACGTGTTTTTTGACTTTTGCGCACCCAGCATGTTCATTGACGGCACGGGCTTTAGTTAAAAACATGCTATAAAAGCTGCAAATTGCTATATTCACTCCACAGGTGAATTGAATTGGTGCAAAAAATACAGTTTTAGTCTAAATTCAAAAAACATTAATGACTGTCTATGTGTTTTTGACTTATTGCGCACCTCAGCACTGATTCATTGACGTCATGCATCTACGTAAATCGTTAGAAAACAGCATTCTATATTACCACAGGTGAATGATTGAAAAGGTTGCTTAATTAATATACGTTTATTATGAATCATAAAACCAGATAACAGCTTACATGTTTTTGACTTTTGCGCACAGCACCTGTTTCATTGACACTGCTGTCTACGTAAATCTTCTTAAAAAGAACTGCAATTCTATATCACACAGTGTGAATTGAAGGTGGGAAGAATAAAATACAGTTTTATTATATCAAGAATCATCAACAGTTAAGGCTGTTTATTTGACTTTTGCGCACCCTGCAATGGTTTCATTGGAACGCGCATAGTATCTAGCATCTACGTAAGATTCTTCTTGTATGTAAACACGCGCATTTAATTCTTATAAAATTCTCAACGGCGCACACAGGTGATGATGCATGATGGTGCGCAAAGAAAAATTCCTAAGGTTTTATTTTTCAAAAATAGAATCAGTGGGCTTAGGAGTTTGTTTTTTGACTTTTGCGGAACCCAAGCACTGTTCATTGACGCATAAAGTTTGGCATCTACGTAAATCTTAAAACTAGCAGAGAATTTTCACGCTCTGATGTTCACCACAGGTGAATGAAAGGTGCAAAAAATATCTCATGTTTATTATGAGATCTCAAAAACTATACACTCCGTTACGTGTTTTTTTGATACTTATTGCTAGCCACCAAGCTCTTGTTCATGGTGTGGACGCAGCATCTAAGTAAATCCTTTAGAAACCAGCAATTCTATAATTCTACCACAGGTGCATTGAAAGGTGCAAAAAAATACACGTTTAATTATATGTCTAAAACATAAATGCACTGGTTATACACGTACCGTTTTTTGGCGCTCTATTTTGCGCACCAGCACTGTCATTGATAGCGTGCATCTGACGGTAATCTATGTTTAGATAATTAGGCAATTCTATATTCACCAGAGGTGAGAATGTGAAGGTGCAAAAAATACATTTTATTATATCAAAACATAACATTTACGTGTGTTTTTGACTTTTGCGCACCCATCACTGTACATTGACGCAGCATCTACGTAAATCTTAAACAGCAATTACTATTTTAACCACAGGTGAATTGAAAGGTGCAAAAAATTCCGTTTATTATTTCACACAAAATAACAGTTACGTAGTTTTGTTTACTTTTGCGCACCAGCACTGTTCATTGACGCAGCATCTTACGGTAAATCTTAAAAAAACAGCAATTCTAATTCACACACAGGTTCGAATTGGAATGGTGCAAAAAAATAACAGTTTATTATATCAAAAATACATAACAGTTACGTGTTTTCTTACTTTTGCGCTCCCAATCACTGTTCATTGTCCGCCTGCATCTACGTCTAACTTAAAAACAGCAATTCTATATTCACCACAGGTGCAATTGGAAAGCACATGTGTGTGTAAAATACAGTAGAGTGTACCCATTATTTCAAAAAACATAAACCGTTTTACGTGTTTTTTTGACTTTGCAGCACCCCAGCAAGTTCATGACGCACGAGGCATCTACGTAAATCTTAAACCACAGCAATTTCTATATTCACCACAG
This sequence comes from Phyllomedusa bahiana, assembly GCA_025379985.1. Lineage (NCBI taxonomy): Eukaryota > Metazoa > Chordata > Amphibia > Anura > Hylidae > Phyllomedusa > Phyllomedusa bahiana. Next base: position 53,357 of record JAODAL010011750.1, read on the forward strand.
GTGAATTGAAAGGTGCAAAAAATCAGGATTATTATATCAAAACTAACTGGTACGTTGTTTTTTGAATTTTGCGCACCCAGTTTACTGTTCATTGACGCAAGCATCTAAGTAAAATACTTAAAACAGCAATTTTAATTCACCACAGGTGAATGTAAAGGTGCAAAAGAAATACAAGTTTATTATATCAAAAATCTTAACAGTTAGTGTTTTTTGTACTTTTGCGCACACGGCACTGGTTTACATTGACGCAGCATCTAGGTAAATATTTAAAAACAGGCAATTCTATATTCAACCACAGGATGAATTGCAAGGTGCAAAAAATACAGGTAATTATATCAAAAACATAACTAGTTACGTGTTTTTTGGAACTTTTGCGCACCCAGCCATGTTCATTGACGCCGCATTACGTAAATCTTAAAAACTGCAATTCTATATACACAGGTGAATTGGAAAGGTGCAAAAAAATTACAGTTTATTATATCAAAAATAACAGATACCGGGGGGTTTTTTTGGACTTTTTGACCAGTCCAGATTTGTTGACTGAGCACCTTGCAAGTTAAATTTGAATCCAGCAATTTTTGTTTTGATTGAGGGATTTGAGAATAGCTGTGATTTGCTGTTTTTAATAAGCTGGACTTTCCAAAACTATTTTCTCATGAATAACTTTCTACAAATTTTTATTATTTCTGATACATGGGTGTCGCGTGAATAACTGCAGGTGGTAACAGAGAGCAAAAGAAGGAGGGTAGCAACATGGCGGTAGAGGTCGAGAGGATGGTGCTCCCTTCCAGTGCATGGCCGCGACAACAAGCATGCCCAAGCGGATCGTCAGTTGCAGGAAAGTCACAGGTCCTTGGTCATCGCTGGGTCTCGGGCACCTGTGGAATCTAAGTTTAAAACGAAGCATATTCGCCTATTCTGTCTTCTGTGGTTAATTGCTAACATGATTAGCAGGTCATTAACCTCCGTCGTCCTGCAGTCACGGCACAAACTGTCGAGTTCAATCAGCGGCATCTATCACAATACTGGTACCGAATCTGAAGCAGCCCAAATGTAACTCGTGTACCCACCACTTTGGGATAATCACCATATTTTGGAAGACCTCTTTGAGGACATAGAATGCGGTTGGGGGTCAGAAGGCTCATGTTAAAGATCAATTGAGGCCAAAAAAGGACTAGATTTTCTCGCTTGAGCCCAGTTACTCTGATGCTAATCAGAGGAGGTGAGTAGGAGTAGATTTATCAGTTGCAAGGCCGGTCAATCGGGCCAAACATAATCTCCGGGCGGGCCGGCAACGCCATTATGCAGTGTGCCATTGCTTGTAGCACGCAGCTTCTGGATGCAGGGGAAAGTCAGGCCACCCCGGACCAAGTCACCTGTGTTGATGTGATGATGATGACGGACATTGCGGATCATCTGGCTCTTTCCGACAGAATTTGCTTGCGCGAGCGCGTATCAGGTGGACGAGGAGGAAGACGATGGGGGGGTAGTGTCAATACGGGTCCCGCCACAACAAAGGCGAGAGGGCGAGGTCGCAGAAGTCCGCTGATATGATTCCGCCAGCACGGTTCAGCGCAAACCCCGATCGCTCGCTTATCGCCGTCAAAAAAGGTCCAGGACCTTTCAAGAGCCTGGGGCCTTCTTTGAGCAAGCCTGCTGGATTTCCCCCAGCGATGTCATATGCCGCCTTTGCCGTAAACGCATTAAGTAGAGGCAAGAACCTTAAGTGGTTAAACGCACCCACCAACATGTCTAGTCACATGCAGCGTAATGCATGAGTTGAAATGGAGGGAAAACACTTGGCCAAAAAAAAAGGCAAGGTCAGACGCCGGGCTCCAACCATCTTGTCACACCCTCTGTATCCGCCTCCTCATCCTCCACCACCACCAAGCGTTCCTCCAGATGCCTCCTGTCTAGCTAAGTAAGTCATCGACTATACTCTAGCGGGGATGCATGCCTTTGGTACCTCTTTCGTCCGTCCACGATTCGACTGTAGGACCCATAGCACGAAGGCTAACCCAACATCAGGGAGACCGCACTTATCTTACCCCTTCTACCTTCCGCCAGGTTTGACTTGTACATGCACGCTCGCAGTTTACAGCGGACCAGTTCTAGCACGCCAGCCTTTATTGTCGTACCTAGGGATTTGGGAAGAGAAGTGAGATAACGCTCTTCTTTAACCACTCAAACCCAGATCCTAGCTCAAAAGACAAAAGAGCCATGATATGTTCTGGCATATTGCCAGGGCTTTTGGGCCATTGGAAAAAATGTTGGCCTTTCCGTCTGGTGGGACACAGATGGGTTTCCGTCAACGTTCATGGCATCGACTTGCCCCATTACAGATGCCGGACAGGCAATTTCTTTGGCCAGGAAAAAGAAGTCCCTGCACTGGACCAGCCACGTGTCATTCTAAAATTTCAAGCGCGTTGTGCCTGCAATCTGTTGTCCGGAAAAAGGGGGGGGGGTCCCATCTCTACTCCACAGGACACATGGGACTAGTAAGCCACGGACAAGGGCCGTTATCTCTGTGACAGCTCACTGGGTGGTGGGGTGGATGTCCTCTGGGGGGTGACGGTTGAGCTCTTCAGCTCAGCGCACGCTCTTCAATAAACGCAGGATGGTGGCCAGGGCTCTTTACCAAGGTCCTCTGGTCGGCATCACGTGCCCAGAGGACTCCAGGCCTGTGTTGAAATTAATCTGAATAGGAGAACGTTCCTCACACAGGTCCAGGAGCTGTTGGGACGGCCTCTAAGCAAACGTGGGGTGACCGAGCGCTGGCTGGGGGGAAAAGAACCTTGTGGCACAGGCAAGGTGGAGTGTGCGGATAAGGGCGAAATCTGCTGGCGCTTAAGGACTCGGCTAGGCTGGAAGCACATCCTTGCCTTCGAGAACATGTCAGAACCTTGTAGTCAAAATTTTATTAGTAAGGAGTACCCGGGTATGGGGACTGCCTGTCTGAAGGAAAGGACTAGAGGTTCTGAGTTTCGGCACTTCCGACCGTTCGCACCCTGATTTCGTCACGATATGGCTCGCGTTGCAGCGTCAGCTCGGGCCTCCCCGTCAAAACCGTCTCATTGTTTGACGTGGCAACACCTGGAAAATTCCACCCTCCACATGGCTCCAGCGATTTGTGAGCAGCGCCTCAGCGCAATGGCCATTCACGCACACAGTACGAAGTGGACCTACATAGGCCTGACAAGCAGCGGGTCTACGGCCTCGGGCTGTTGAACCCAGAGAAATGGAGGGCAGGTGAAAAATGAGCTGCTGCAGCCATCCTTGCGCAGTTTTGAAGAAGGCATCACAAAATGGTGTGCTCAGTGCGGTCAATGCCCTTGTAAAAGCATGAGCTATTGTGGTGATTCTTAGTTCTGGACAGATCGTTGTGTTGGGACACTCTGAAAACAACTGGTTACCGCCAGCGGACGAGAGGATAGTGGATTGAACGGACAACAGGATGCGGACAAGGAGCCTTTCTCTCCGTCAAATCCCCACAGGGCCCGACGAAGTTTTCACAATTTCATCGGTCTTCCTTAGGCAGTGGTTCGGGGCGATCTAGAGCTAGGTGCAAGGGTGGCGCCATCAGCTTCTCAGGGGTGATCATCTAAGGGCTCAAGTCGGGCTGTGTTGAAGCTGTGCTCGGATTGGGCAGCGGAGGAGGAGGGAGGAGGTGTATTACTAGGACACTGCTTTTACCGACCGTCCCTGCCTTGGAAAGAGGTTGGGCGAGACATTTGAGGCGGAGGAGGAAGATGAGGAAGGATCAGTTTGCTAGATGCCCCTCGACCAGAGGCTTGGAAATCAAGGCTCCTTTCTTCTCTCATGAGTGCTTGGATGCTCCATTGCCCTCACAACATGATCCTCGCATTTCAAGGCCATCATATGATAGACAAACAGTTAGCTGGGTGGCCCCACCCTCCTGGATCCCCTTGGTTACTAAACAAAAAATCAGCACTTTCCTTCCACCCACCCAAATTAGAGAGTAAAAAAAGCAGGAATGGAAGACCTTGCTGATTGATCAAACTGGGAGACATCTGTTGTTGTCTGCTTCACCTTACCCAAAATGTAACGGTTGAACAACATCAGCGTACCGTGACTGCTGTAGAGTGCCAAGTAGCGCGTAGCAGGCAATGCAGCAGGCAAGGTTGTTTGGCAGAAGCCTAAATGGGTGACCTCTGGCAATCTTTTGTTTACCACCGAACCGACGCATTGCAATGCAGGGCACACATCCAACCACAGAAAGAGATCAGTTAAGATCATGGTGCACGACTATCTGCGTCTCTACACCGATTGTTTTTGCAATGTGTTCAGGACCCAATAGAATTCTGGGTATCCAAAAATGGCACGAATGGCCCGAGCGGCTAGTCACGCCATACGAGGTGTTGTCCCTGCCCCCCAGCAGTCAGCGTCTATACATGTGCGGGACCTTTCAGCACAGCTGCAGGAGTCATTAAAGACAAACGCATCCGGCTTTCCACAGATTAATGTGGATCGTTTTGACTTTCATCAAGATGAATCAGGCATGGGATCTTGATGATGTTGTCGGCCCAATTGCCGAGGGTCCCGATGAGTTGCCAGGTCTACTTCCATTCCTTTTCAAAACCTTGAAATGGTCCCTCTTGAAAAACTTTTTTTTAAAATGATCTTTCTTACTGAATTTTTATTCTCTTTTCCCAAAGTTCATTATTTGCTGGTTTTGCTTGTGAGGAGACTGTAAAAGACAGCAAGGTCTTCATGACAAAATCACGTATTCCATTTACTCACTTTATTCCCTTAGGAAGTATTCGCTTTGTCAATGAGTATTTTGAGGTCATGTTGCTGTGATGATAAAGCAATATTACATGGTCCTTTGGAACAGAAATGTGACTTCTAAGAAAAACACAAAAAAAAAAAGAAAAAAAAAAAAAAAAAAAAAACAAACAAAAAAAAATAAAAAAAAAAAAAAAAAGAAAAAAAAAAAAACAAAAAAAAAAAAAAAAAGAAAAAAATGGCAATTTCTCCATAACAATTCTTTAATAGTGCTGAAAATAGAGAGTCATATTTTTAATTTTTTGGGGGTGCATGTTGCCTGTGAGATACAGCTATAATCATGGGTCCTTTGGAAGTCAGAAAAGTAGGCTTCAAGTGGCCCACTTTCTCCTCTTTCACAATTTTTAATAGTGGCTGAGGAAGTCATAATTTATAATTTTTTGGGGTCATGTAGCTGTGAGATAACTGCAATAATCATGGTCCTTTGGGAAACAGAAATCGTGGATTCCTAAGTGGCCTTTTCTCCCTCACCAATTTTAACAGTGGATGGTGAAGTCATATTTATATTTTTTTGGGGTCATTTAGCTGTGGATACAGCAATAATTCATCGGTCACTTTTATACCAAGAAATGTGGCTTCTACAGTTGGCATTTCTCTCGCACAATTGAGTATTATAACATGTGGCTGAGCAGTATTTTTATAATTTTTTTGGGTCATGCTGCTTTGATACTTCTAGCTATACTACAGGTCCTATTATAAAAAAATGTTGTTTCTCAACAGAAATTTGTTCTTTCACTAATTGACCATAAGTGGCTCAAGGGTCCATGCTTTGAATTTTTGGGGGCATTTTGCTGTGACAATTGCAGCTTATACTACAGGTCCTATTATTCTAATAAATGTTGGAGTTTCTAACAGACATTTGTTCTTCTCAATTGTAAGAGGGGGCTCATGGGTGATGGTGCTGTCAGACATAACTAGAGGAGAATAGGTAGGTCGCATGTTAATGACAAATAATTGCAAACAATCGACCTTGTTTTTGCATGTTCTTTAACATTATAGCTATCAATATCCTGGATTGTGACAACCATTAATACAATGAAAAAGATCGAGAGGACAAAGACATGGTGGGATTCCATCCGTTTTTTAAATAATGTGTTTTCTAGGAATTAAAGTACTAAAAATCTTTGCATGTACTAAATCAGCTGTTAAAATAGTCTTTCCTCTGAATTGTTACACGGGAGAGGTACAGGAAAACTTGAACAGATGTAGGTATCAGATTCCAGAGGACTGGTGTGCATGGAGCACAGGACAGATGAACAAAGTACAGAGACCATTTCCTCCAAGCAGTTGAGTATAATGACGAAAAAAGAGATAAATGCCAGATAAAGGGAAACCTGGAGGGTAACAGAGGAGCGTTAGATCCACCAGTAGTTTCCAAGTGAAGCTCAATGGTGCCACTCTCATAACGGAGGGGCAAAGCGGTCTACCTCATGATGACCAGGTATTGATCTGTGTACAGGAGGAAGCTGACAAAGGCTGGAGTTATACCAAACCCAACATATCCGCTCTCCCGCACTCTGCTTTCCAGCCACGATACAGTTTTCGTTGCTGCGTCATCAGGGAGCATGTTAGTGTAACCTGCGGTGGTTTACTCGGATGATAGGAACAGCTAGCCTGGGCTTTCACCGCACCCCACGTAACTCCGGCCATGGTCATTGCTGTGGCCTAGGAAGGTTATAGTCAATGTCCAGTGTCAACTAAAATTGGTGGATTGTGAAAGACTCTTTTTCCGGCACATTTAGAAAATGTGGGGTCAATGCAGGTTTGGGGCTCATGCTGTTTGACCCAGGACAAGGTGATAGTCAATGGTCCAGTGGTTCAACTTTTAAAATTGTGGTTGATTAAGGACTCCTTTTTCCGGCATATTTTTAAAAATGTGGGGGTCATGCGCAGTTTGGGGGCTTCATGCTGTGGCATGACAAGGGTAAGTATTTGTAAAAACGTATGGGGGGGTATAGTATTAGATGAGGGGGGGTTAGGGGGGTAAATAAAACGTGTAAATGTGTTGGGTAGGGTAACAAATGATAGAGATGGGAATTTTTGTATGCTCTTTTCGAATTTCAATGTCACAGTGAACGTAAAATGGTGGTGAAAAGACTCCTTTTTCGGACTTTTTTAATGTGGGGGTTCATGAGGTTTGCGGCTCATGCTGGTGGCCCAGGACGGTATAGTCAATTGTCCAGTTCAATAAATTGGTGGTTTGATTAAGGACATCTTTCTTCCGGGCACTTTTTAAATCGTGGGGGGTCACTGCAGGTTTTGGGGCTCATTGCTGTGGCCGCATGACAGGTATAGTCACTTGTCCTGAGTGAAAAACTAAAGTATGATGGTGGTTGAAAGACTCTTTTTTCCCGGCACTTTTTAAACATGTGGGGGTCCATGCAGTTTGGGGCTCATACTTGTTGGCCCAGGAAAGGTATAGTCACATGTCCAGTTGAAACTAAAATGGTGGTTGAACAGACTCCTTTTTCCGGCACTTTTTATAATGTGGGGGTCATATGGCCAGGTTTGGGGCTTTGATGTGGCTCCAGGGACAGGTTAGTCCATATGTCCAGTGAAACTAAAATGGGTGGTTGAAAGGAATCCTTTCAGACACTTTTTAAATGTGGGGGGGTCATGAGGTTTGGGGTCATGCTGTGGCCCAAGGACAGGTATAGTCAATGTCCAGTGAAACTAAAATGGTGAGTTGATAGAATCCTTTTCCGGCAGCTTTTATAGAAATGTGGGGGTCATGCGGTTTTGAGGGCTCATGCTGCGTTCCAGGGGACAGGGAATCTTCAATGTCCTAGTAATTCAAGTAACATGATGGTTTCAAATCATACCTCTGCTTCTGTTTGCAACTTTTTAATTTGTGGGTGATGCAGGTTTAAGGTCAGGGCTGTGGTACAAGACAGGGATAGTAAATGGTCGTGTGGTAATCTTTTTTTCCTGTGCTTGAACGAGTTTATAACTAAGTGTGTTGCCTAAGATGTAGCAACTACTTCCATTTGACTGTTGTGGATGTCGTAATTTCAGCTTCTCCAGCCTTCGTTTGGTTGTTAATAATGAAGGTGTTGTTGCTCTCTCCCATAGACCTTTAATGGTACATCGCGCCATAAGCGATGCTCACTATCGAAAACACCTTACTCGATTAGCACGGGTACCGGGACTATCGACTATCTCGTATTGTCGATCTCTCGTAGCCATACACAATTCGCTGCAACAATAATGACCAGCCTCTCATATGCTTACTGTTCCAAATCCAAACCTCACTACCTGATATTTTCTGGACCCTCCTCTGCCTCCCACGCATCATCCGCCACACCTCAGTGCTTCTATCATTCCAGCCCTCACCATCTATTCAACCTATCAACTATCCTCTGGCATCCTTCCCCTTCCTCGCACTTTTTAACATGGCTGCTACTCACGCCAATCCTTAAAAAAACAACCCTTGACCCACTCACTTCTTCCTGTCCAACTATCGTCCCCTTCTCACTGATCCCTTGTGTGCTTCCAACTCCTCTGACGCCAGCACGTCTATCTTCAGCTGTCCTCCCACCTCTACCTCAACTTCTTCCTTGACCCACTACATCTGGTTTCCGACCCCACACACTCTACCGAATCGCCCTACCAAGGTCACCAATGACACTAGCAACTTGCCAAAGCCTAACGCGTCACTACTCTGTGCTCCTCCTCCTAGGACCTGTCCTCTGCCTTTGACACTGTCGACCATTATCCTACTGCTACTAATCCTCTCCTCCTCGGCATCATGGACTTTGGTCCTCTTCTCCTGGATCTCCTAGTAACGCATGACCGTTTCTTTCAGGTCTATCATTCTCGCTCTTTTTTTTTGATTTCCAACTCCTTCCTCCCCCTGGCCACTCTCTGTTGTGTCACCCTCAAGGGATCAGTCCGGGGTCTCTATACTATTATCTTCTTTATACTCTTCGGCTGGGTCAGCTCATAGCCTCACACTGGGCTTTCATTACCACTGTATGCTGACGATACCCATCTCTACATCTCGGCCCAGTTGTTCACATCTCTACTCTCCATGTTGCCCTGACTGTCGTCTCCAACTTTCCTCAATCTACTCACTCCAACGTATCCTAAAACTAAATGTGGAGAAAACTCAGAACTAATCATCATTCCACCTTTCCAACTCTACCGCTTGCCTCCTGAATCTCTAGTTTCTCAGTCAAACGGCTGTCACTCTCAACCTGTTCCGCGAAGTCCGCTGCCTTGGGGGAATCCGCTGACTTCGCTACTAATATCTTTCGAAACCGACATTCCTAATACCTCACCCTTCTGCCTGCCCGCTCTTTACCAACCTGAAAAACCATCTCTGTCGCATCGCTCATACTCTCAACTATGGACACTACAAAATGCTGGGTCCAATGCCCTTGTCCACTCCCGCCCTAGGACTACGGCCACATCCTACTATGTGGCCATTCCCAGTCTAGCACGCCTTGCCCCCGCTTCAAACAATTTCATCAAAAGCTCTTGCTTGCCCGTCTTATTTTCCACCTCTTCCCGCTAATCCTCTGCCTCATACCCCTCTGTCAATTCTTCACTGGCTCCCCGTTGCGCAGCGAAATTAATTCAAAAGTTGCTAACTTATGAACCTTACATAGGCTCTCATAAACTCTCACCTCCATACATCTCTGCCCTAATTTCCACAATATCTCCACTCACGCAATCTACGCTCCTCACAGGACTTCTCCTATGCTCTACACACTTATCAGCTTCCTAACACAACCGTCTCCTAAGACTTCTCCCGTGCTTTCACCTCACACTCTGGAAACTCAACTGCCCAAAATCAGACACTCTCCTCTCACTTTCACCAGATTCAAAATGCAACCTGAAAACCCATTTCTTCAGGCTTCCCTATACACTACACAATAACCCTGCTGTCATACACCCTCCACGCTCTACTGTCTGCCCCTCACATTCTGTGTCTCATTTCCCCCTCCTTGTAGATTGTCAAGCCCCTTGCGGGTAGGGGTCCTCGCTCACGCCTCTGTGCGTGCAATTGTCATTCATCTAATTATACTGTACTTGTTTGACTTATGTTGTGTATGTAACTCCCTTGAATGTTACAGTGCACCTGGAACAATGGCGCTTTAAAATATAAATAATATTAATAAATTAATAATAGAACTATTGGGCCATGGAGTTCACGTAGAGCTTCACAAGTTGCCACTGGAACCCTCTTCCACTCCTCCATGACGACACGGAGCTGATGGATGTTAGAGACCTTGCCCTTCTCCACCCTCCATTTGAATATGCTCAGTAGGGTTTAGGTCTGGAGACATGCTTGATCAGTCCCAGCTACTTTTTTACATCTATTTTTCTTATAGCAGGCAGTGGTCATTTGGAGGTTACTTTGGTAGTTGTTATTATGTTTGGGAATTACTGCCTCCAGTCACACTTTCCGCGATGGGATCATTCTCCTTCTTCAGTATGTCACCAGTACATATTGGCATTCATGGTTCCTTCAAATGACTTGTAGCTCCACCTCCTCCACGTGATTGCCACCACACACGCTTGGGGTCACTATCTGATCAATAAGTTTATCTGGTCTCATCAGACCACAGGGGACATGGTTACAGAGTAATCCATGTCCTTAGTCTTGCTGGTCTTCAGCAAACTGTTCGGCGGCTTTCTTGATGCATATCTTTAGAAAAAGTTTTCTTCTGGGACGATAGCCATGCAGACCATATTTGATGGCAGTGTTTGCGCATATGGTCTGTGACTGACGGGTGAACCACCTCCATTAAACTTCTTGCAGCCAAATGCTGGCGGCACCTAATAACATATATTTTGAAAAGGGGACAGTCTCGGATTTCGGACATGAGCATGAGCACTCAACTTCTTTGGTCGTCCTGTCAAGGCCTATTTCTGAGTGGAACCGTGTATTGTTAAATTTACTTTTATGGTTCTTGGCCACCGTGCTGCAGCTCAATCTTCCAATAGCCTAGGCTATCTTTATGTATAGGAACAATTCTTTTTTTCTGACGCTCAGACAGTTATTTGCCATGAGTTGCCATGTTGAACTATTCTCTCTATTGAACTATTCTTGTCTATTTTTATCTAGGGGTGTACTCACTTTTGTTGCCAGCAGTTTAGATTTTGATGGATGTGTGTTGAGTTATTTTTATTGCACAACATATTTGTACAATTATACAAGCTGTACACAGCATCTTCTTTTAATCGGTTCAAAAGTTATATCTTTCAGTTGGTTTGCTCCATTGTAAAAATTTGATAATACAATATTACAAAAATGTGAGGGGTGCACTTACTTTTGTGATATACTGTACATAGTTTGTTTAAAGGGTTTTTCCAGTTCTTCTAAAAAAAATTAATAGTAAGCTCCTGGTGGTCCAATAAAAAATAAGCTTACACTACACTTCCAATGCTCCTCTGTTCCAGAGCTTTGTCTCTCCAGTGTTCTGTTTTCTTTCTTCTAATTCTGAAGTGGCATGTCAGCACTCCAGCTGTTGATTGGCTGCAGCAGTCAAGTGCCTCTTCTTACAGTATTGGTCAGTGAAGTTCACTTCTGAACAGTGCTGTAAGGGACGTGACACGTGATCAATGCAGCCAATCAGTGTTTGGAGCAGTGATGTCCCCATTCGTGAAATTGAAAGAAAGAAGACAAGAGAGACACACAGCACTGGAATGGAGACACGGGCAAAGGTCAGTATAGGCTTTTTTTTTTATTGCACCACCAGGATCTTCCTATTAAGGAACGAATAAATTATTGGACATGTTTTTGTCAAAATCAGCAGTTCACTTGCATAAGGTCCAAAACTCAGGCAATAAGAATAACATTTCTGAACACACTAGGCCTCATTTATCAAAACTGTCTAGAAGCAACCAATCACAGCTAAGCTTTTATTTCCTAAACTGCTCTTGAAAGCTTATCTCTGATTGGTTGCTATGGGCAACACAGACAGTCTTACTATAAGAGTATGTTCACATGCAATATTTTTGCACATATTTTTGTGCTTATTTCATGATGAATTACATGCCAAAGTACGCCCAAAGCAAAGTACAATAGACTTCTCATAAACTACAATGTAAAATACGCATCATCAGTCACATGATGCGTACTGTACTCTCTTATTTTTGTGCTCTCCTAAAAAGAATTGACATGTCGATTCTTTCAGCCGTATATGTGCTGTAAAAGAGTAAAGTATAGGGCCATTGCACGTTGTTTTCATGTTAAAATTACAAGCTTGCAAGCACATAATTTCAACAGTGCAACAAACACGTTTACAGAATGCCAGTACGCGGCATAAATAATAAGCCGTGTGAACGTCCCCTTAGAAAGTTTTGATAAATAAGGCCCACTGTCTATTTCAACCTTTTTTAGGTCAATGTCTTACATGTTTCTCCTTTTTGTGGTCACACCTTATTGTGCAAAACATGCCTGTATTAGGTAAAGCATACATATTTTTTTACAACATGCATTTTGAAAATTGCTTACATTACAGTAGTTGGCCCTTCCAGCAGCACTTGCTTTGATGGGAATACCTCTTTATAACCTATAAAGGTCTGGCCTTTGCTGTGGGATCGTCCCTAGGTTGCTGTCCCCAGAATATTCAACTGTTGACAGCCAGATGTAGAAGCAATTAGAGGACAGATACAAGTCTAGGAAAAGAGCATGAAACGGAACAGACCAAGATCATGTATCTAATCTGATTGGTAACAAAGAACTATTTTCCCAACTGACACGCAGACTACATTGCTAATTTACCTTTCACATGTTAGAGACAAATTAACTATATAGTCTGGGTGTTGGTCGGGATATATGGTTTTTTGTTGTCATTTGGCAATCAGATTAGATTTGTTAGATTCTGACCAGCCAACTTTCAAGGTGTATGTACTGTATGCTTAAGACGAGCATCACGAACACCAGAAGTGGACAATGCTGTGTGCTGACGTGATTTCTTGCTTGATGCCTGTATCTACTGTAAAAAATAGATACAGACACAATAAATAAACTAAAGATTCTAGAACAGAATGTAGATCTTTATGAGCGCAACCAGATTGCTGCCATTTAGACTGGGGTGCAAAATCGCAAGGAGTTGGAACCAGGGACATAAATACAAAGAAGTATTGGGAGCTGAAATCAGGAGCATGAACACCAAGAAAAGACCAGGAGCCATAATTAGGCACACAAACACCTGAGCTGAACAGGAACATGGACACTGGAGTAGGGTAGGAATGTGCACACCAGAGCAAGGTAAGCTTCAACACAGGACAACATGCATGAACATAACCATGAACATGCAGATCAGGAAGAGGAAGGGCATACCAGGCAGATAAACTAGAGGAGAAGGCAGGAGCAAAATCAAACATAGTTGGTAGTTAGAATCACAACAACTTGAAAAAGCTAGGAACAACTGGTTACCAGTATCAGATCCGCAGTAAGTGAAAGGACCGGCAGGGTTTAAGTAGTGACCCTATATGACATCATCGTTAGTAACAGCCCAGGAATTAACATAGTGTTTCACAAACACAGAGTCCAGATCTCAAAGAGTTAACCGTTGCTTTTCTACAACAACATCAGAGTGTGGTCAGCAATACAGACAGAACCAGACAGGAGTAAGGAACAATTGAGAAGGCTTTGGGTTTTAATGACATCCTGAATATTGAACATATTCAATATATGGTGATTGCATGGCAAGAAAGCAAAACTGCCAAAAGGAAGCAGGAGCATGGCACAGGAGCAATGGGTAACAGCACGCAGAGAACTGTAGTACTCTCTGTCTTTGGACAATTGCCAAAATGTCCTGCCAAAGAAGATCCAGAGTTTCTAAAAAAAAATAAAAAAAAAGAGAAATTTCTTCTGGCAAGCAAGTGTCAGGGTCGGACAGGAAACCATGTGACTTTACAGTACCAGAAGAAACTTGATCTAGAAATTCACCAGAAACAGGACCCTTCAGACAATGGGCAGTCACAAAAAAGAAACAGGACAGGATCATCTGCATGACACATCAGAAACAGGTGGAACTAGAACTACAGAACAGGTTTCGATATGAAAATAAACTGTAAACCAGATCTTCCGGGCAGGAATCCAGAGCATCGGAATAGCCAGACAAGACATTGGTGTCAGGAACCCAGTAGACCAGAAGTAATGTCATGGAACAAATAAGAACTTACTGGCATATATTAGATCAGGAGGATCCCTGGCGAGGATCAGTAGACCAATCAATCTTGGGCATACCCAACACAACCACATTATAAGCTTGCAGCAAGGCCAGGGAGGTATACTTTTTATGTTAAAACTGGAAAATCTGCTTAAGCTCACATCAGGAATAGGAGGAGCACTGTAGTTACTGAAGGTGTTGAAATATTTCTTAAGACAGTAGTCATACTGGAGAATAATTGGAATGCTTCTTCTTAGGGACACACTCTTTGAAGCAGACATCCACCTGACAATGCTTGGGGTCACCAGCATACATTTGTGGAACACTTTCAGAGAAAACTGGAGCATGAAGGCCGATTTTTCAAGTGAATCAAGCTAAATTTAACAGGTAAAATGATAGGACTTGAAATTACAATGCAGAGAAACAAATTACGCAACTGGAACAAACACAGGGATGTCAGGAGATAGACCATGCACAAACTGACAAATATTCAGATTGAAAGAAACTGGAGCCAACTATATTCCTCAGTTGCCAGCCAGATGTAGCAGCAGTGTCTAAACAAACCAAGACTAGATGTAGTACAGGACAGACCAGACCACAAACACTAGTAGTGAACCAGGTGCTGGATCAATGAGCACAGACACCCGGAATGGACCAGTATTTATTTTACCCATGGCACCACCTGTTAAAAGGTTATTCGCGCAACAATGATTATAGACAAAGGTCAATAAAGATTACTACCAAATAAATTGCTGTTCTGATGCTGCTTCCCACTAATGTACACAACAATTTCTCTCTGCTCCAGCAACCCTGACCGACCATAGTGACATCATTCCCTGCTGTGTGTTATTAGTAGCACTGGACCTTGGTTATCCATGCTACTGACAAACTTTAACCCTTTAGAGCTCTGTAGCCTTCTACCCTACTGTTTAAACTCTTTTATTAGCAATGTCCTTCTAATAGGTTCAGCCAAGAATAGCAGAGTTGATATGCCAGTTCAGGGGCGTCGCTAGGCAGGTTTATTCGGGGCACAAGCCCCGAACAAAGCTGCCTGTGCCCCGAGTGTCAGACCGCCGGCTCCAGGCTGCGGGCCTGCAGCAACGACGGTCTATTGAGCTGTGTGTGCGTGCTCTGGGCGCACACACAGCTCAGGATGGTTGCTATGTGCAAGGAGGGAGGCAGGGCGACTGCAGGAGGTGACGGGGCTGAGAAGGGAGGAGGGGGCGTCGGCTGCTCACACTGCCAGATGCAGGAAGATCCGGAGCACAGCACAGTGTGCGGCAGAGAGAGGCTCCGCCCCCTGCTGTGATCTCTGCTCCGGACCATCTCCTGCAGCTGCAGTGTCCTGCCCTGTCCTCGTGGCTTCAGCAGCTTCCACAGGTACCCACATCCTGCAGGTCTCTAGTGAGTGAGGAGCCTCCCTGCAGAGACAAGGACTGCATAGTGTAATAGGAGGGAAACAGCAATATCTTCATGAATGTTAAACTGTACTGAGTGTGTTTTCTGAGTGTGTGTGTGTGTGTTGTGTCTGTTGTGTATATTTGTCTGAGTGTGTGTGTCTGTGTGTGAGTGTGTTGGTGTCTGTTCTGAGTTGTGTCTGTGTCTGAGTGTGTCTGAGGTGTGTGTGTCTGAGTGTGTGTCTGAGTGTGTGTCTGAGTGTGTGTGTGTTGTGTGTGTGTTGTCTGAGTGTGTGTCTGTGTCTGGTGTGTGTGTGGTGTCTGAGTGTGGTTGAGTGGTGTCTGAGTGTGTGTGTGTGTGAGTGTGTGAGTGTGTGTCTGAGTGTGTGTCTGTGTGTCTGTGTGTGTGTGTGTGTCTGAGTGTGTGTGTCTGAGTGTGTGTGTCTGAGTGTGTGTCTGTGTCTGAGTGTGTGTCTGAGTGTGTGTGTGTCTGAGTGTGTGTCTGAGTGTGTGTCTGAGTGTGTGTGTGTGTGTGTGTGTCTGAGTGTGTGTCTGTGTGTGTGTGTGTGTGTCTGAGTGTGTGTCTGAGTGTGTGTCTGTGTGTGTGTGTGTCTGAGTGTGTGTCTGAGTGTGTGTCTGTGTGTCTGAGTGTGTGTCTGAGTGTGTGTGTGTGTCTGAGTGTCTGTGTGTGTGTGTGTGTGTCTGAGTGTGTGTGTGTGAGTGTGTGTGTCTGAGTGTGTGTGTGTGTGAGTGTGTGTCTGAGTGTGTGTGTGTGTGTCTGAGTGTGTGTGTGTCTGAGTGTGCGTCTGTGCGTCTGTGTGTGCGTCTGTGTGTGCGTCTGTGTGTGCGTCTGAGTGTGTGTATGTGTGTCTGAGTGTGTGTGTGTATGTATGAATATATGTTCACACTGCGTAAATTGCGGGGCGCATTTCTCTGCGTATTTGCGCTTCAATACGCCCGATATGCGCACCGCAATTACGGTAATTCATAGCTCTCCTAGAGACCTATGGATTACATGTCAAATTGTATGCACAGGGGGAGCAGCGCGTGGTTCCAAAACACACACATCGTATTGTGGTGTGTACCATACTCGCCGCAATAAGCCGTGTGAACATAGCCAAAGGGCCCGGGCCCCGGATGTATTGGGACCCTAGCAACGCCCCTGTGCCAGTTACTGCTATGGACTCACCCACAGCCTGAATAAAAAGAGCCTAAGGCTGTAAAGAGCAAACTCTGAGAAATAGCATAATAGCCATGCTTATTATTACATGAAGCCTACCCCTATTTTTGAGAGGCCATGCTTCTTTTGTTGGATGTGGTGCAGACATGTCTAAAAACTCTCTACAACACATAATTGGCATGTAGAAAATATATGCCACTTTTTTATGCAGCGTGCTCCAGTTGCCATAGTAAATATTTCTCATAGTGTCCTATGGCTTAACACTAAAGACTTTATTATATGTTTCTCTGTGGCTGCTTACCCTACCCCATAGCTTCTTTTGTGTATTTTGTTGTTCCATGCAGCAATTACTGCCTCCTTATGTGGCTTTCTCCCTGCCGCTGCAATCCTTAGTCTCCTGGATAGTCTTAGAGCCAGTGCACAACATGGTTCGCTTTACTTCACCAACGTCCTGGCTCCAAATCCTGTGATACACACCCTTCTATATGCATCTTACACTTAAGCAATAAGGAAGCAATTATTGTCACATGAATACAGAGAATACATTGAATAAAGAATAAACTGTGTTTGTCTTACAAAGTAATTACAGCAAAGTAGACAGAATATATTTAGCTGAGCAAGAGTGGTGTTATAAAGTCCGTTACACTGAAAAATTAAAGGGGTTGTCTCACTACAAGGATTGCTTTTAATATTAAAGATCTTTCAAAAAACAAATCACTTTTCAATATGTGTCCATTAACAGTGTCCTACCTATTTTGAGATATTCCCTCTTGTATGGGCTGCATCAGCTCCTCAGGTCGCTATAGCTACAAACCTGTTTGATCTCTCATGATAGGCTGCCACCTCTGGTCGCTATAGCTACAGACCTGGCTTCTACTGCAGCCTAGTAGAAGCCAGTAAACACGCCCCTGATTTCAAAGTGAAACCAAGAAAACAGGATTGAGGTAAGATGAATCAATGTAGTGAGACAACCCCTTTAACAGAGTACGTAGAAATATACAATAAGAAAATGCATTGAATAGAGGAACATTCAATATACTATAGACTAGTACTAAGCCCCATATATCTCTTGCTTTAATGTTGTAGCTAACTGACAAATATGTAAACATTTGCTATCTGCTCTCATACCCATGGGTTTTCTCTGTTTTAATTTATCTTAATTTCCTCTGTTGACATGCTACCACTTACACCATGTGTTAAACTCTAGACCCGTGTTCCGAATATGGCCCATCATATTATTTCATGTGGCCCAGCAAACATAAATGTACAAAGTCCAAACAGAAAAAGACTGGCTCTTCACTTTTCCCAGAGGTTGTAGCCAGTGCTTGCACCCACAAAGGGAACATTTGCCATCTTGTTTTCATAACACCGGAACATGCCTCCACACTGAGCTGTTCAGCAATTCACTGGTGATGCCACAGTTCTTATGGCCCTATTCAGGCACCCTATCCACCCTCAAAGATCACCAGTGGCGCTTTTGAGGGCAGTCAAAATGCTGATGTGGCTCTTGGTAAAAATGAGTTTGACATCCCTTACCTACACTGTAGATTACTTTTTTTTTCCAATTTTTGTTTTTAAAAATGGACCCAATGTGTGGACTCTCATCTCCCTTTTCTAGAAAAAGACCACTGAAGCCAGTGATTGACTGCAATGTCACATGACCATGAACATGATATCATTGGTGAGGAGCAGCAACAGTGCTGGGATGAAGCAGGTGAGTTAAGTATTTTTTTTTTTTTTTTTTTTTTAAACCCCTGCCAACCAGCAAAGTATTTTTTAAATGAAAAACCCTTTAATTTGTTTGCATTGTTTATCAATGGTTAGCCTGCCGGCATACTCCCAAGAATTGTCTTATGTCTATGCCTTCTGAGAACTTTCTCAATATTAATGAGAGTTTGGAACTACAGTATACAGGTAGATTCACAGATGTCAGATTGGTTGCATTAAATTCTGTGGCTAAAATTCTGTTTAATTTATCTTAAAGGAGTTATCTCACTACAAAGATTAGCTTTCAACAGAGTGGGGACTTTTTCCAAATACATTGGGTCTTTTTGACATTGCCCTGATCAGGAGATAAGAGAGATTTTATCTGCTTTGAATGAACACAGGTTTCTCTGGTTACCTTTCTGCTCTCCCTTCCTGAGTATACAGACAGCAGGGACTGATGTCACCAGGATGGACAGCAGCTTAAGAACAGAGTGTGTTATCTCTAACAAACAAAGGAGATACATTACTTTTGATTGTTTACTTTGAGCTATGTAGCCCTCTGCACTATAGATTAAATCTACTGCGGTTGTCATTGCAATAAGAAGAGCTGAGAATATGGAGTTGATATGCTAATCACTGCTATAGAGGCACCCACAGCATAACAAGGAATAGTGAGGAAATGTAAATCTGAAGCTACCTGTGATTCTCTAAAACAGCATGGTGAGACAATCCCTTTAATGGGTTTTTTTCTGCACAAAGTACACAGATTTTAGCAAGACCCATTCAGATGAAAGAGACAGTCGTAAACATTTCTGTCCCACATCTGCCATATGTGAATAAAAGCTAGAATGTAATGTTTATGCACAGTACTGCAATGTATGTCCAAAAAACCTCAACATTTTCCTTTTTTTTCTTTTTTAGACAAAGAAACATTACCGGCTGAAATGAGTTTTGATTTTAACATATTAATAAACATGTCAAGCAGTTCTGGAAGCATAAGAGACCAAACAACCTGATTCCTTAAGTATCCTGTTGGGCTTCTTTAAACGGATGACTCAAAAGTAAGGTCAAAAAGTGAAGGTAATGACATTCGTTTCTTACTTCTGACCATTTTATTTAATTGTTACATGATATCGTATGTTCCACTACAAATTGGAGAGGGGAGCCATTAGAAAGAATTCTTGTATTAAATGTTTACCCATTTATTTGAATAAGAGATGGTTTCAGCTATCAGCAGGAAAGCTTTTTTATAAGATTTATAAGGTTTAGGTACCTCTTTAGATTAAACTATTTTCAAAATAACTGTTAAAATGAGAATATTTTTATATTTTCAGCAGAATTTCAAAACCAAATCAAATGATTGGAGGTCCAGCAATTGACGCCATGTTTAAGCCTCTACTGTTATCAGGTGAAGAGTTTTGCATAGCATTTGAAATCAAGCAGTGTTGTGGATTAGGGCTAGGACTGGCTTATGTTTTGTTGGGGTCTATTGTGCTCCAGTCTTTACTCTTGACATTCATGATATTTCTTTCTCATGTCAAAACAGTCTTCTTTGGAAAAACAAATGTAGTTGAACAATACACATAAAAGGGAATACAGGTTTAAAGGTTAATATATGCAATCAAGATTATTCAACCCCAACTGCAAGTTAGGTTGATGTGCAAAATATACAAACTTTTAGCTGCTCAAAACAACTATTATAAGTGGTTTCTCCAAATTTAACACAGAATGCCATTTAAATGATTACTGCAGTCTCGGAATTATTCAACCTCTTTATAAAAAGTGTTTTTTGTACTTAGTAGGGCAAGTTTGCTATTATGCCAAGCCAGACGCTGACTTCTGGCAGTTTTCTTGATGAATCTTATCTTATTTCTCCTGCACAATGGTTTCCAATTCACTTAATGTTTTTAGGTTTACCTGCTGCAACCGCCTTCTTCAAATCTCACTTTAGATTTTGTATTGAGTTCAAGCCCAGTGACTATGATGGTCACTCTGGAATTTCCCAGGACTTGTTCTGTAACCATGGTTTGGTAGACTTTGAGGTATGCTTTTAAAAGTTTTCTCTCCATGCACTTTCACAGAGTCACAGGCAGCTTCAGCTTCAGACAGTGTGTTCAGACTGTGGGTGGTTCTATAGCATTGATTAGTATACTTAGCTCTTCTATAACTATCTGAGCTATTACAGAAACAAGTGCAAGAGAGTTAATCTGTAAGTAAATACTACATACCTTAAAGGAGTGAAAACAATTGCTGTTCAAAAATAATTAATCTAATCTTGTTAGAGACTGTGCTGCGCCGACCATGGTGACGTTACTCGCTAGTCTCTGTCTAATCAGGAAGGGAGATATTGAAGGTAACCTAGAAACACTTGTGTGCACTCAGAGCAGATAAAATCTCTCTTGTCTTTTGACCACTGCAATATCAAAATAGGAATGATGAAAGCTAATCATTGTAGTGGGAAAACCCCTTTAATGCCTTCCAAACATAGGCAAGTGCTTGTAATTCACATGCATGACTGGATTGCAGCTAGCTGCAAGTGGCCAGCGCAGCTGATTTCGCGTCATGAGAAAACCCTTTTAAGGTTTAAGTCTGTTATGAACTTAAGGACCAAGTCCTATTTTTCAAATCTGACATGTGTCTTTTTCCCTGCAAATAACTTTTTAATGCTTTTACCTATCCATGTGATTTTGAGTCTGTTTTCTCAAGAGACTTTGTGCTTTAAGTCAGCAATTAATTGTGGTTGATACTATCCTTATTTATTTGAGAAAAATATTAAAATGTAAATATTTTGAAAAATTTTCATTTTCAAAGTTTAAAAATTTCGTGCAAGACAGATAGTTATACCAAACAAAATAGTAAATAATTAACAACTACCATAAGTCTACTTTAAAAATAATCTTTATTTATATAGTGCCAACATATTCTGCAGCACTTTACAATTTAGGGGGTGTAAGTACAAACAAACATAATACAGAAAAAGCTACTTACAGATGAGACACAAGGTGTGAGGGCCCTGCTCGCAAGAGCTTACAATCTATTAGGGTGTATGGGTGAGATGAAAGGTGAGAAGTGTTTGGTTTACACAATGGTCCAGCCATGTTACATAAATATGGGGTGGTTTACATAAAAAGTGGATGAACCTGCCACCCAGACCGTACATCTATATACAGATAAGTGCCTGTGAGTGCCCAAGTGCAGGGAGTGACAGAAGTGTGTGTGACAGAAGGCAGGGGGTTACCAATTAGGGATCTTGATAGGCCTACCTAAGAAGAAGTAATCTCAGGGCACTCTTAAAGCTTTGGGGGTTGTGAGAGTGCCTCATCTTGCAGGGTAGCTTGTTCCAGAGAACTGGTGCCGCAAGTGAAAAATCTTGGAGACAGGCATGGGAGATTCGGATGACTGACGAATGTAATACTTTATGTTGGCATCAGTTTTAAAACATCCTTTTAATTTAAAAAGAGATTAGGCAGCTTTTAAATTTAGCAGCAAATGTTAAAATTTTCAAGAAAATTTGCAACACAGATTCTTTTTATGGACCAGTCCAGTTCTGATGTGGCTTTAAATGACTCCCTGTAAGAAACCAAACAACTGAAAGTATTCAAAAAAACACTTACAAAGTTTGTAAACCCATTAGCTGTTTCACAGAAATTAAAGCCAAGTGGAGGGGAAATTAAAAAAAACAAACAAAAAAATTTTTTTCAGGTGCTAAAACTTAATAAACACCCCTTAAAAGACCTCCTTTGGAAAACTATACCCCGTAAGGAATATATCCAGGAGTGTCTTGAGTATATTGACCCCACAGGTGTTTCGCAGATTTTTGTAGCCTTGAGCCATGAAAAAAAGCAAATTAAATTTTTTCTAATTTTATTCAAGTTTAGTAAAAAAAAAAATATTTTCACAAGGAATGTTGGTGAAAAAGCACCACCCAATTTCTTGTCATCACTAATCACTAACAAGTCTGTATATTTGATTTGTATCTTAAAGGGTATCTTAAAGGGAATCTGTCACATTACACATGCTATATGATCTGCTGGTAGCATTCATTAAGATGTTTTATAACATGTTATGCCTGTTATACAGTGTATACACACTCATATAAGGAAGTCTGTCAGCCATTGATACGACCGCCTACTGGACTCCTTAATCCAGAATGAGCAGGAATTTAAATGAATAAATTACAAGTTCTGTTGAATCTTTCCCCACAGAACTATACATCAGTCTACTTAGCTCTTTCTTCTTTATGACATATTGCCAACAGATCACATAGCATTTTCCATGTGACAGGTTCCCTTTAAGCACACCTGATGTAACTAATGACGCCCTTGATAACCTGCATCAGGTTTGCTTGAGACATCACCTGATCCATAATTATATGCTATTACACATATGTGTGTGCTCTTATGTGTAAGGATTTTACTTAGGGTTGGAAACATTCTGAGATTTCCAAATAGCATTTTTCGTTAGATTTGAAAAAAACAAAAAAAAAACAAACATATATTATATTAGTTATATGGAGATATTTTAATTTTTCTTGTTTCACTGATGTTTTGCAAACAGCTTGTACATTTTGCAAATAAACCTAATTGTGTGTTCTATGTCGTTTTATACAAGCAGAGTTTAAAAAATATCATTTTCTAGTGTTCTTGCTCATATATGTTACAATTCAGTAACAAAATGCTAATCTCTGGAATCCCACTGCTTACATAGATAAATACAGGAAACTCTTGTGGTCAGTCTTTCCTTAGTAGATCAATGTTAGAAAAACAAATTTCATTAAAATGTTCTGTGTGTCAGTAGGATATACTTCTAGACATGCAGAGTTACATGCAAAGCAATAGAACAGGCTCCACCAAAATAAATATGGAGTGCACTCCTACATGTCACAAAGAATAGATCAAGAAAAAGAGGTAAGTACAACTAACAAGTAACAGAACCAATATAAGTGAAAAACATTTGAAAATACTAAGAATCTCTAGTCTAGTCACCAAATAAGGAAAAACTGGACCCTCTATGCATATTTTTGCAATCACTCCTTGATTTTTTTAGGTACATTTTTGTGCATTGTTTGGTGACATTGCATTATTTCTATGGATATTTTACTCTTTCAGGGCTGTCTTAACACCATTAAGGGCCCATGGGTAATCTAGTGCACTAGGCCCTGCTCAAGCACACAACATCACACCAGGCCACATCTCTAACCACATCCAAGCGCACAACATTACATCAGGCCACACTTCTAACAAACCACAAGCACACCCAATAATAATAATCTTTATATAGCGCCAACATATTCTGCAGCACTTTATAATTTAGAGGGTATAATTACAGACAAAAAGACAGACGTTACAGAATAAAAAGCTACTTACAGATGAGATACAAGGTGTAAGAGCCCTGCTCACAAGAGCTTACAATCTATTAGGGAGTATGGGGGAGACAAACGGTGAGAAGTGCCAAGTTTACAATGGTCCAGCCATGTTTCATAAATATGGGGTGGTTTACATAAAATTAGATGAACCTGCCACCCTGACAGTACAACTATATACAGATAAGTGCCTATGAGTGCCCAAGTGTAGGGAGTGATAGAAATGTGTGTGATAGAAAGTAGGGGTTGGCAATTAGGGATCTTGGTAGGCCTGCCTAAGAAGATGTATTTTCAGAGCACTCTTAAAACTATTAAGGTTAGGATTGTGCCTGATGGTATGTGGTAGGATGTTCCAGAGAACCGGTGCAACACGTGTGAAATCTTGGAGACTGTCATAGGAGGTTCAGATGATTGTGACTGTAGTGTGATATCAGCAGCAGAGCGGAGAGCCCGGGTAGGGTGGTAGACGGAGATGAGGGAGGAGATGTAGGGGGGGGCAACGCTGTGGAGAGCTTTATGGGTGAGAGTGATAAATTTATGTTGCATTCTGTACTGAATGGGCAACCAGTGCAGTGACTGACACAGGGTAGAGGCATCAGTATAGCGGCTGGAAAGAAAGACAAGCCTGCTGCTGCATTCAGGACAGATTGGATAGGGGAGAGTTTCCAGAGAGGGAGACCGATAAGCAAATGGTTACAGTAGTCAAGACGAATAAGAATAAGAGCAACAATGAGAATTTGAGTGAGAAAAAGACGGACTCTAGAAATGTTCTTGAGGTGCAGATGACAGGAGAGGGCAAGGGATTGGATATAGGGGGTGAAGGACAGATCAGAAGCTAGTATAACCCCAAGACACTGGGCCTGCTGCCTAGGAGTTATGGTGGTACCACACACTGAAACAGAAATAGCAGACCAGCGCCAGGACCTTAATAGATATATTTATATAAACTAAAATATCTTGTATGAATAAATACATACAAAGGCATGCAGGAACCTGGTGGATATGTAGGCAGAGCCTCAGGTTGATAGGTAGGTATGCAGGACCCCAGGTACTTAAGTAGGTCAGGCACCCATCCTTTTTAGTGACTAAATCAGCCTTCATCTTACAAGACTAATTGGCTGGGCAGTACAATGACATCCTGAGAATTCGCAAACAGATAAGCAGAGTTCACCTTGGGATTCAGAGCATGTGCTTTGGGTTTCCAGGACATTCGTCTGACTGCCTAGGTTTCCTGAGCTCCTGGGGTCCCCACGAGCAGCGTCCTATTGTGCCCAATGGATAAGGCAAACCTGAGCTTAATAATACTATAAAATCTGGATTTTTGCATCGCCATTTATCATACTACCGTATATACTTAATATATCTGACTCTGCCACATGCATGGAGTGTCCTGTATTATGACTCAAAATTCTTAGTATTTTTAAATGTTTTTAATTCAGATTGTCTTTGTTAGTTGTTTAGGACACAAAATTTAGACATTTTGTATTATATTTGGATCAATAAAACAACATAATGATCAATGGGATGAACAACCGTTTATACTTGTTTGTTTTTCTTGATCTAGACATGCAGATTTCTTTTTAACCCTATACACATCTAAATGTTATGTATTTCATTCTCATGATAAGTGAGTTATGTAAATGACTAAAAGGAGGAAACATGAAAGCGTGTTATACTTATGTGTCAGGCATTATGTTGACGATCACTTAGTGAATTACGATGGGTTCTTGATGAATGTTTGTGCAGCTAGGTTTTGAAGTGGCATTAAATCTGTATATAACAAATCAGAAACTGAAAAATACATATCAGCTTCTAAACGTACAGTATATTAGATAATGTACTATATATTAGAATATTTGACATAATTAATGGTACAGTCACAGGCTGATTTCTTTTATGTTAGTCACTTATCTCTTAAGTGACATTTAAATGCTTTACTTTACAGCAGTTAGTACTGGGTTTTAGTCATAGATGACAGCCTGACATTTATCAGCCAACAACATGGGCATGCTGTGTAACAGGCACTTGTAAATTCATGAAATGACCTGAGCCTTAAACAGAGAATGGTAATGGTGGAGCAGGTGTAATTTAGTAGACTGTTCACAGTGGCAATATTGCATTTTCTTTATCTAAGATAAATTCAGTGGAACAAGATGAAAATTTTAAATGATTTAATTTCATGAAATTATTCATTTGATTTATGACACATTACACATATGTGCCTAAAGATGTAATCAGAGAATTACCTAGAATAGACAATAGTAAGATTTGTTTATGTTGTAAATTATCTTTAGGACTATTAAGTAAAACCCTGGGGCATTTCAGTTTCCAAGGTATATCTGTGCCTAGCAACTAATGCAGGTGACAAATCTCAAATATTGACATGGTTGTCACCCAACAATCGAGCTGAGCTAGGACAAGGCCTTTCTTTGTACAAATTGGCCAGCGTTCCACCAATGGTAGACAGCTATAGAGTACTATTTGATTTATGGAAAATAAATGAAATATATGTTGTGTAGTTTCCTAGCACTGGTGGGGGTGTTACACCAGCTAGAACCCTGTTTCTTGTGAAAGCCAATTACATTATATAATGAAGGTATAATGAGGCGGTTTATTGTGACATTTCTTCTAATACACTTGACAATCCATATTGCTAAAAATCGTTAAATTTTTAGTGAACACAAATCTACAAGAAAGGTCATTTGACAACATTAGTTTGCACTGTGATAAATTCTTTGAAAGTGAGTCATAGAATTCTTAGTTCAATTAAGATAAATATTATATATAGTATATATATATATATAATATAATATATATTATATATATATACACAACTCATTCCATGTATCAACGGTTCAGCTGGTGGTGTGGTGTCAAGGTGTGGGGAATAATTTCTTGGCACTACTTAGGCCCCTTGGTACCAATTGACATCGTTGCAACACCTTGTTGAATCTATGCCACGAAGAATTGAGGCAGTTCTGAAGGCAAAAGGGGGTCCAACCCATTACTAGCATGGTGTACCTAATAAAGTGGCCGGTGAGTGTATATCTTAAGTGACAATTTAAATGCTTATACTTTACAGCAGTTAGTACTGGGTTTTAGTCATAGATGACAGCCTGACCCATTATAGCCAACAAAATATGGGCAATGTTGTGTAACAGGCACTTTAAATCATGAAATGAGCCTGAGCCTTAACAGAATGGTAATGGTGAGAGCAGGTGTATATTTCTAGATAGAATGGTTCAAGTGGACAATATTGCATTTTCCTTTTTAATCCTAAGGATTAAATTCGGATTGGAACAAGATGAACAATATTTAAATGTACTTTAATTTCACTGATAATTATTCATTTGATTATTTGACACATTTACAGACCATTATGTGACCTGAAAGATGTAATCAGCAGATACTAGAAGTAGCAATAGCTATAGATTTGTTTTATGTTGTAAACTTATCTTTAAGGACTTATTTAAAGGAAAAAACCCTGGGGACATTTCAGTTTCCAAGGTATATCTGTTGCCTAGCAACTAATGCAGGTGACAATACTTCTCAAATTATCTGACTATGGTTGTCACCCAACAATCAGCAGCTGAGCTAGGGACCATGCCTTTCTCTTTGGTTACAAATTGGCAAGTCGTCCCACCAATGGTAGACAGCTAATAAGACGTAACTATTGTGATTTTTATAGGAAAAAAATTGAAATATTAATGTTTGTGTAGTTTCCTAGCAACTGGTGGGGGGTGTTAACCCAGCTAGATCTCCTGTTTCTTGTGAAAGCCAATTACATAATATAACTGAAGTAAATAATGAGGCGGTTTATTTTGCAACATTTCTTCTACTACACTTGAACAATCACAAGTATTGCTATAAAAATAGGTTAATTTTTTTAGGTGACAACACAAATCTACAAAGAAAAGGGTCATTTACACACATGTAGTTTACACTATGTGATAAATTCACTTTTAGGAAAGTGAAGTCATAGAATTCTTAGTTCAAGTAAGATAAATATTATATATATATATATATATATATATATATATATATATATATATATATATATATATATATATACACAACCTCAATTCCCAAAAAGTTGGGACACTAAACAAGTTGTGAGTAAAAACTGAATGCAATGATGTGGAGGTGCCAACATCTAATATTTTATTCAGAATAGAACGTAGATGACAGATCAAAAGTTTAATCTGAGAAAATGTAACATTTTAAAGGAAAAATATGTTGATTCAAAATTTCACAGTGTCTACAAATGCCCAAAAAAGTTGGGACAAGTAGCAATAAGTGGCTGGAAAAATGACGTTGCGCATATAACGAACAGCTGGAAGACCAATCAACACTAATTAGGTGAATTGACAACATGATTGGGTATAAAAAGAGCTACTCAGAGTGTCCGTGTCTCTCTGAAGCCAAGATGGTAAGAGGATCACCAATTCCACCATTTTTGTGCAGAAAGACAGTGCAGCAATACCTGGATGGTGTTACCCAGCGTAAAATAGCAAAGACTTTAAAGTTATCATCATCAACCATACATAACATCATCAAAAGATTCAGAGAATTTGGAACAATCGCTGTGCGTAAGGGTCAAGGCCGTAAAACTCTACTGGATGCTCGTGATCTCCGGGCCCTTCTCCATCACTGCACCTCAGACAGGAATGCCACTGTCAAGGAAATAACAGAATGGGCTCAGGAATACTTCCAGAAAGCTTTGTCAGTGAACACAATCCACCCTGCCATCCGCTGTTGCCAGCTGATACTCTACAGTGCAAAGAGGAAGCCATTTCTAAGCAAGCTCCACAAGCTCAGCCGTTTGCACTGGGCCAGGGGTCATTTAAAATGGAGTGTGGCACAATGGAAAACTGTTCTGTGGTCAAATGAGTCACGATTTGAAGTTCTTTATGGAACAGTGGGACGCCATGTCATCCGGACCAGAGAGGACAAGGACAACCCAAGTTATTATCAACGCTCCGTTCAGAACCCTGCATCACTGATGGTATGGGGTTGCATGAGTGCTTGTGGCATGGGCAGCTTGCATGTCTGGAAAGGCACCATTAATGCAGAGAGCTATGTTCAGGTTCTAGAACAACATATGCTCCCATCTAGACGTCATCTCTTTCAGGGAAGACCCTGCATTTTTCAACAAGATAATGCCAGACCACATTCTGCAGCAATCACAACATTATGGCTATGTAGGAGAAGGATCCTGAAATGAAATGGCCTGAAATGGCCGCCTGCAGTCCAGATTTTTCACCTATAGAGAACATTTGTTGCATCATAAAGAGGAAGGTGCGACGAAGAAGGCCCAAGACGATTGAACAGTTAGAGGCCTGTATTAGACATGAACTTGAGAAACTGGTCTCCTCTGTCCCCAGACGTCTGTTGACTGTTGTAAGAAGAAGGGGGGATGCCACACAGTGGTAAAAATGCCATGGTCCCAACTTTTTTGGGATTTGTTGACACCATGAAATGTTAAAACAACATATTTTTCACTTAAAATGATACATTCACTCAGTTTCAACTTTTGATCTGTGATTTGTGTTCTATTCTGAATATAATATTAGATGTTGGCACCTCCACATCATTGCATTCAGTTTTTATTCACAATTTGTTTAGTGTCCCAACTGTTTTTGAATTGAGGTTGTATATATATATATATATATATATATATATATATATATATATATATATATATATATATATATATATATATATATATATAGTTATTGGAATTTGTGTTTGGTTTTACAATTTATATTTTGCATCAAGTTTTGGTCTAATTTACAATTTATGAATACTAAATGAAAGCCACTTCAGAAAAAAGAATTACATTACTACTAGCACACACTCATACCCATGGAATTGGGTAAACTTTTCTCCTTCTATCATATGGCAGCTGAGATGTTTTGTATGACAGTTTCCGACAGGATTTTGAAAAAACCCAAGGTGGAAGTTGTTGTATGCTCAGTCTCGTCCATCTCCACCATGATGCCTCTTTGCAGTCGGCATAGGACTTTTTATGGCCTCCATAACAAATACCGTTCTTTAGGTCACTTAGTTTAAAGTTTACTTTATCTACACTAATTTGGACAATGTATTTTTCTATTTTGATGACCAGTTTGTTCCATAAGGGATATTCACAGGTGTAGAAATTTTTAGCATTCACCATTGGCTGGTACCTTTTATTAACCTAGTCACTAAGTTGTTTACTGTCTCCTTTTGTCATAGAGGGGTTTTCTCATTATAATGATTAGCTTTTAACATGTGGGGAAAGGTAATTGAAGACTTTTTTAAATACTTTACTTTGTTGACGCCCCCCTCCCCGCACTTTGGGAGTACGCGCTGATCAGCGCGAGCTCACACAACACACAATGTATTGTGGTGCATACTGTAAGTGCCACAATACATCGTTGTGAACATACCCTTAGAGCACACAAGTTTCTCTGGTTACGACCATATCTCCCTAACTCTTCCTGCTCTCTGTTATCTCTCATTGCTCTAAGCTGCCTTTAGTCACTCAGTCCGTCCATGGCGAGTCACCTCTTGCAGAGTCTTGTCTCTAGCTCCGGACTTTGAAAACTTCTCATTTCGCTAAGTAAACACTCTTTAGAGCTTTACAGCCTGAGTACTACACTTTATAAATCTCTTTCACTCATGTCAGTGAAACAGGAATAGCAGAACTGATGTGTCAATCATTGCTATAAACCCTTCCACAGCCTGGAAAGCATGTGTGAGGCTAAAGCTGGCTGTGGCACTGTAGAACTGCATGGTGTGAAAACCCCTTTAAATCTTTCAGTATGTTTTTGGAGTGTGGGAGATGCCAGAGTACCCAAAGGAAACTCACACAAATACGGAAAGTACATACGAAGATTTTGCCCTGTACTGTACAGAGATGCTGTATGAAGAGAATGCTTTCGTAAATAGGCAGTCCAATGGTGCATGTGGAGACGAGAGCTCCTGAGTCTTGCCTCACATTCTCAGACATCAGCTCTCCTTTCAGGCAGCTACTGTCAGTCTCTTCCCTGCTTTGTTATCACAGATACTTACTCACTATTGAGTAAGTGTTCAACCCCAGATGCTGTCATTCTACTCCTGTCCTCTGTACTCCTTAGTAATAAGTCAAACAGTGCAAATTAATAAAAAGAAGCCTCAATCAGAAATGTGCATTGAGACATAAAATAAATGGCTCTTGCAGGGATTTGAACCTATGACTCCTATGCTGAAAGGCAGAAGTGCTAACCATGAGTCAAAGAACAAAACAGATCCAGTCCGTTTCTAAACAATTTCACTTCCTTTCAGAATACTGCCAGTCATCTTCTTCTTGTTATCACAGATACTTACTCATATAGTAAGTGTTCAAACCAGAGCTTCATCAACTCTGTCCTCTGTACATACTTAGTAAAAGTCAAAGTGCAAAATAATAAAAAGCCAATATATGTCAATTGAGACATAAAGATAAATGGCTTTGCAGGACTGAACCTAGACTCCTATCGAAGCATAGTGCTAACCACTCAGGTACATTTTAGCTACTCACAGTTCTTTACATAAACAGGCCTTTGTTTCACTAGAGTGAGCACATTGTAGGGAAAGGCATGGTGATGTCAGCCTGCTGGGTCACATGATATACAGTTCAAACAAATCACACATGCCCCATTTTGAGCACATTGAAAGCCGAAGCTGGATAAAACAAGCATGAAATGCCTTCATGGCAAAACTCCTTTAAATACATTCAAACTCTAAACAGATGTTGTCCTGTACAGAGGTGCTGTATTCTCTTCTATTAAAAGAATGCCTGCGTATATAGATAGACCAATGGTGTATGCTATTATTTATTTCTGCAAAATTTGTAAAAAATATAACAGAAAAAACTGTATGCCTCTGGAGACATACAGAGGGAGAAAAGAGGCTTATATAGCCCTAAGTCAACATTATTATTGCTCCACACAAAACAGGGCAGAAACATGGTTATATGCATGAACCCTGTTGGGCACATTTATTTTGGAAATTGAGCCAGAACTCTGGTGAAATCTGTGCCAAAATACTGACATACATGCTTGAAACTACATTTATTATGTGTTTTAGATTGTTTTTAGACAATAGTATAGTGTTTGCCAGCAGATTACCTGATCAGCAGCTGGATATTCCTGGTACAGGAGAATTTCATGTTACAGTGAGTCTAATTATGTCACTGTTGAAACCAATTGGCTGGTTCATTCATGACAAAGAAGTGTAATTTTGTTGATTTTGTGTAAAAAGCTAAAGGGCAATGCCACATGTAACAATGGGTTGTTCCGATGATTTTCCATAAATCACAGCAAAACACAGCAACAAAAGAGCAATATGCATGATCAAATCTAATTTTTTGAAGTTGCTAAAAAAAACAAGGAAAATTACAGGGTGGCCTTCTTTTTACTTCTTTCTTCTTCCTAATATACACATCACCTACACAGCCGCTGATTGGCTGCAGCAGTCACATGCCACTCAAATACACCACTGTTTGGAAAAATCTAATTGCAGCTCAATAATATAAAAAAAGGCTTTATTCACCTTCCTCTGGTCACCGATCACAGTGCTGCGTCTCTGCGGTCTTCGGTTTTCTTTTTTCTACTTTGAATGGGGACATCACTGCAGCAGACACACATGCCTATTTATAAAACCGTTTTGGGCTGTTCACTTCCAAATGGTGATGTAAGGGAGTGGCAAGTGACCTCTGCAGCCAATCAGTGGCTACAGTAGGGACTTCCCTGTTTGGAAGTGGAAGAAAGAGAACAGATGACCGGAGAGGCGCAGCGCTGGATCCAGGTCCTGAAGAAGGTGAGTATAGGCTTTATTATTTTTGGGGGGCTCTAAGAGCTGCCTGTTAGAGAAAATTAGGAATGGACAACCTCTCTAATACTGTTCCCTTTTTCAGACAGTTTGTGGTTTTGCAAACTGTCTGAAAAATTGGCTGCAAACTTTCAAATGGGGCCTCTATGGAAAACCCACTGCACGGGTTTTCCGCCGAAAAACATTGTTGATGTTCATTCTTCCGTCTGGTTTTCGGACGGTTTATGCACATCTCAATATCAAGGGGGAGGGCTTTTCTCCGCTAATCGGGGAGAAAAGATGTCCCCTCGCGGACGTGTACACGGCACACAAACCGGACAAATACCGGTCAGATAAACCGACCGGTATTTGTCCTGTGCCGTGGGGATGAGCCCGAACTGTTTATAGCATCTCGACAGTTCATCTAGTAAATTTCTAATAGGTAAGAGTTCCACTTATGAGCCCATCAGATTGGAATTTTGTCTGGTACAGGACTTGTGGGGTTTGGAAGATCACCAGAGAGAATACCAGTTATGGTCTGCACTTAGCAAAATGCAGTTACAATTTTGCCCTGATTGTTCTCTGATTAAAATACAACTCAAACAGCCCAATAGTGTCCCCAGTAACAGCGCCTGACACAGTGTCATCTGTCGCAGCTCCAGCAACACAGTGCCACCCCGACTGTGCTCCCCATAAAAGTGCCAGACACAAAATACAGTATAACTACTTATCTGTCCCTAGACCCATGCGGCATGCCACTCTTCTATTTGACATGAAAAATGCAGTTGAGCAGCCACTTACTTGTAAATTCTGCGACACTATAAACAGTTCAATGTAGAGAGAACTGAGCTGTCATCCAATGATGGCACTCCTTTCTCTGAAGCAGAACAATCTGCTGTCGTTTTACATCTGTGACTTTCGGAGATGTCAGGACACAGACAATTATGTATGTGTGGTAATGGTTTTGGGGTGCACAGCGGGATTTTGTGGGCCCTCCTGCTGAAATAATATGCATTTGTGTGCAATATCATATTGTACACTAAAGTGTTTATATGGGGCTTAGTAATAACACGGTTGTTGGAATTGAAAATAAAAAAGAAGATGTAGCATGTCAGTCCTATAAACCCTGCCTTCAATCTGCTTATATTCTGGTTGAGTTGAATAAATCGCATCGAATGTGAAAAATAATTTTATCTAATTTGTTGCTGCCAGCAGTGTTATGAGCTTCAGTGGTATTTACATAATCTTGCAGCAGAGATGAGCAAGGAGCCCTGAATACATATTCAAGAAGGAGCTATCTCTTGTATTCAATTTATCTTAGCTTGATGTTCTTCTCAGATGTGCGTCTCCTGCTGACCTCTTTTGGATTAGCATACAGTGTGTGCTATAGCTATCTTCATAAATAACCATTTACTTGTACCTAAGATACAATCTAATGCCAGAGCTGATCAGCTTCTTATAGTGTCTACCTTTCTGGAAATTGGATGAAACAGAATAAAATTAAAAACACCCAGGAACACGAGCATAACTTAACATACACATTTATGAAGAAGTCCCCTGTCATAGTCTTATTTTGTTCTATTAACACATAATGTGTTGCACTCTTAGGGCGACATGTATGAACTTGGAGCAGGCACACAGGTTCATACTGGCAGAATGTGCCAGTATGTATGAACCTGTCCTACTGCAGTTCATACTTTTTGCACATTGTAGGTGGATCGGAGGGTACTATTGGCGCGAAGCCTGAATGTGCTTTATTGTAAGTGTGCTAGAAAAGACTACAGAATTCCTGCCAGCTGCGGCCATGCTAACTAAGGCTAATTATCAAACTATATACAATCAAAGAATTTAACAGTAAGATAAAATTAAAATTAAATTATATGAACTATTTTTTATTAAATAATATAAAATTAATATTAAATTATGAGTTATAAAATTAATAATATAAAATAATATAAAATTAGAAAACCAATACCGCATCTACCATAAAACCCATTATTATAATATTATCATTGATTACGAACACATCACAGCAGGCTAGTAATAAATGAAAAGCCATTAGAATAGCATGTCCGTGAACAGAAACTATGATAGTGATCTTGCTTGGTGCACCATAGGTCCCAGCAAGACCTGTGGTATACCGACTATTGCTATATGTAGAATAAAGGTTGAGAGCAGCAAAATTTAATTTCAACACTGATCACCATCTGATTTAAATTCATTTTATTTAATGTAATAAAAACAAAAAAATTTTACAGTTGTATAAAAAAAGTTGCTGAAAAGCTTATAGCGCATGTAAAATCCTGACTTACTGACCCAGAAACCTACATTTTGATGAACGAAAAGTAACGTACAATATAACTGTCTAAGATAAAGTATTTCGTAAGATATGAATTAAAAACGAAAAAATATAAAAATCAGAACAAAATTTTATTTTTAACATATTTCATTAAAAAATCACTAGTCTCTATCGAGAAGTAACAGTTAGAATACACATGTTACAGTTCTTTAGTATGATTGACAGTAATAGCTACTTATCTCTTGCAACATTCTAACCACAAATTGAGATTGACACATGGAGAGCATTGTGACTAGTAGAAAGAGAAACATTTAACAGTGTGATTGATATTTAGGAGCTTCTGTTCTTTTAATTTTAGAGATTAAAGCAGTTCATGGAGTTGCTTTTCTGATGTAACATTGAATAGGTTATTAATAAAATTTAAAATCTTACAAAATCCTTTTTTTATACTTTTATATTGTACATTCATTTTCATTCTTGAAAACCTAGGTCAGTGGGTCAGCTTTTATTCTACATACAATAATAGCAGGCACACTACAGGTCTTGCTGAGACTTGTGATGCGCCATGCAAGATCACTATCATAGTTTCTATTCACTGACATGATATTCTAACAGCTCTTCTTTTATTTCTAGCCTGCTGTGATGTGTTTGTAATCACTGACTATACTACAATAACTCCGTAAATACCCAAGTGAAAATGGGTTTTATGGTAAATGCTGTATTGATTTAATTAATTTATATTATTTAATATTAGTTTTAGATTATTTAATTTGATATACATTTTTTTGGGGGGGGATATTATATAATGTAATGTTAGTTTTATATTATATAAATTAACATTAATGTTATATTATTTAATTTTATAGAGTTTGATAGTTATCATAAATTACTTTTTATTATTTTAGTGGTATAAATTGAGAAATAATTTATATTTTTTGTCCTAATAACAAATTTAGTTTGTCTACGACAACTTTGGCCTCAGTCAGACCACTTTTAACTTGGTCTGGCTGGTACTGACAGTGCTGTGCCTACTTTTGCCATTACAGATTCATAAATGTTTCTAATCCTATGAATCTGGTGCAACATGCTTCACATCTTTGGAGCATTCAAAAGTCTTGTGTATGGCACAGATTGCGGCAATGTTTGGAGTACGACATTCATGCATCTTCATACAGAACAGTGCTACGAAAGTTTTTTGGTGCAAGATACGCCAACAAATTGTGCAGTCCCATTCAAACATATCACCCTTAGGCCCTATTCACACGGCGGATTGGGGCATGGTCCTGGCCGCGGGTTCCGGCGCGGTTTCCGCGGCCAAAACTGCGCCCAAATCGCGCCCAGTTTATAAACATGGTTTCCTATGGGAAACCGCGTTAATATTCACACACCGCGGGTTTGGCCGCGGCTTTGGGGCCGCGGCCCAACCCGCGCGTGTGAATTCTTGACGGGGAGTTCTCTGCGCGGCGGCCGCGCGGTGCTGCTGCGGGCGTCGCCGCGGGTGGCATCGCGGGTGGTGCGCGGCTGGGCTGCAGCTCGCGGCGCGGGTGGCCTCCTGCTATTAATGTGCATGGGGGCAAACCCTCGCCGCAAGCCACGCCCCAAACCACTCCCCACCTGCGCCGAGACCACGGCCAGCGCCCGCGCCGCAAACCCGCGTCGGGAGAGGTTCGGCAAGGTTCGACGAGGTGTCGGCAGCGGGAACCGCGGCGTGAGCCGCGGCAAAAACCACAGCCAAAACTGCCGTGTAAACATGCCCTTAGTATTTGCCTCGCTGAAAAATACACACAAGCTATTTATTATTGTTTCTTATTGTGATAACACAGGAGATGAAATTAGGTAAAATAACTGGCTGAGGAGGGCACCATGATTGAAAGCTTCCCATAGCCACAACGTTTATATTGGTCTGGCAAAACCTGCACCTTCTGAGTATCTTGAGGTAGCTATACTTCTAATAAGATAACTATTAGTATGTGTAGTTTACTTGGCTATTGTCAAATAGGTACTCTGACATTCCATCAGGGTCTCATTGGGGTTTCCAGCACTTTTGCCAGCAGTGATATTTGTCAAAACAACAAAACCCTGGCAGGCCAAATTATACATGCAAACTACAAGGTTCATTGGTCAAAGTTTTCATCTGTTGTATGGTGGATCCAGCACAGCATTATAAAAGGAAGCCGTTTACTAGCATAAGCAGAGCCAAAATATCAAAAATGGAAAATGAACTTTTTCAGATTCAAGCCCGATTCACATGTGTCGGAGGTTTTAGCATCACCTACTTCTGCTGAGCCCCATAAAGGTAGCTATACTTCTAATAAGAAAATTATGTATAGTTTTCTGGGTTTTCTTCAAATTGGCACTCTGACATTCCACCAGGGTTCTACTGGGGTTTCCAGCACTTTGGATAGCAGTGATATGTGGCGATATTCTCAAAACAACAGAACCATGTCAGACCCTATTATATAGACAATCCACAAGATCCACTAGTCAAAGTTTTGATCTGTTGTATGATCGCAAAACAACAGAACCCTGCCAGACCCTATTATACGTAAATCCACAAAGTCAATTAGTCAAAGTTTTGATCTGTTGTATGATGGATCCAGCAAATCATCATGGACGCAAGCCATTCACTGGTGTAAGCAGAGACTGAATATCAAAAATGGAATATAAACTTTGTCAGCTATAAACTTGATTTACATTTGTGTTGAAGGATTTGGTAGGAGACTCCGTTGCAGATTGTATCAAAAATGGTGAATATAAAGCAGCGCTGCTTTTTCTGTTAAAATGACTAACATCCTGACAGACCCCACTAAAGTCAATAGGGTCTGGTGGGTACTGTCATATAACGGGTCTGGTGGGTACTGTCATATAACGGATCTGACACCGCTGTTATTTTTGGGTTTTCTATTCCTG
Source organism: Phyllomedusa bahiana (assembly GCA_025379985.1). Lineage (NCBI taxonomy): Eukaryota > Metazoa > Chordata > Amphibia > Anura > Hylidae > Phyllomedusa > Phyllomedusa bahiana. The sequence continues at coordinate 90,963 of JAODAL010011750.1, forward strand.
TGACAGAACAGAAAATAGAAATAACAGGGCAGACATGAATCAAGCCTTACTTTGCCTTTGCTATATATTTATTGCATTAATAAAGAATAAACATTAAGAAGGTATAAAGACTATGCTACTCTGTGTTAAATTAAAACTACATGTGTATATAACCTGTTTTTGATCACAATAAAATCTAGAGGTTTATATTATGCAGATGTTTATATTACAGAATGTTTTCTTCATTCCTTTTCAACCACTGCTGATGCTGGTTCTGCTCTGCATTACATTGAACATCCCACTTGTTAAGCAGATCATCATTCAGCTAAATAGCTGTTACAATGATGACGAAGTTAGCAATGTTTATACCACACATCTCTTTATATTAGGTCATGTTTAGCAAATGAAGAGCCCTTCCTGGGACCTCAACTATCTGCTAAATTTGAAAATAAGAAACAAAAAGCATGTTCCGTAGTAATGTGAACCTGTTCCTTTACAATAGGTTCCCTGTAATGATAGGTGTCCTCTTCTGCTGAGTAGAAAGACATTAAAGTAGGTATTAAAGGAACACTGTGAGCAAAACTGATATTTAGTACCAAGCTTAGTGTAGGATATAAGGAGGCTTATGTTATTAACTCTCAGAAAGTATTCTTTCTCCTTGCAGAGACCACCAGCTGGGGAATGGAGCCTAACAGGCAATGCTCCTTCAGTAGAGTTTGGCCTCGTTCACACGGCTTATTTGGGCACGGCATTGGCGCCGTACTCCGCGCCGATTTGCGCTGCAATACAGCAATCCGTCGGAGTAATTAACGGTAATCACCACTGCTCTCATAGAGAACAGTGGATTCCGCACTTCTCCCCGCTCGCGAATCCGCCCGGGGGCAGAAAGTGACATAAGAATTATTTATGGCGCGGACGCGCCGTAAACAATTCATTGTCTATGGGCCGGAGGCGCCCCCGCCGCGCTCAGGCCCCGCCCCCCCTTATTCACGCGAATTTGTGAGCGCAATCCGTCAAAAAATCCTCAGGAATAAGCCGTGTGAACACAGCCTTAGGAAGAAAACTGTTTCTAGCACCACCCATTGGAGGTAGCTGCCCTGAAAGTCAGTGGGGCACATTTATCAAGGTAGTTGCACCAGCAGGGGCGTAGCTATAGGGGGTGCAGAGGTAGCAGTTGCTACCGGGCCCTACAGCCTTAGGGGGCCCAAAAGCCCTCCTGCCACATAAGGAGATACCAGCAGCACTTGGTAGTGGGGGGCCCCATTTCACTTTTTGCACTAGGGCCCCGGAGCTTCAAGTTACGCCTCTGTGCACCAGAATTTGAGCGCAATTTGTGCCAAAAATCATGTTGTCCACATTTTACGCTACAATTAATATGTGTTCTAGAAAGTTTGTAGACACTTCTGCGCCTCATCCAACAAAGGGGTGTGACTTTGTGGAAAGGGCATGGCTTAGTCTGCAACACTTTGCACCAAAGTGGCATGGAGGAAGCCAACTTATAAAAGGTGTGAAGTTAGACTACAAAGTTCTAACTTACACCAGATTTATGAACACTATAATAAATGTGGTGCATTGTAAGACTGTCTAGTCTAAGGGTGACATGTATAAAGAAAGGCACGTCAAAGTGAATAGTCGAATCTAATTTTCAGTGTATAATGCGCCTGATGTATGAAAGTGGTTTTTGTGCATTCATAAATGGAGTGTAAAGTTCGACGCGCCTCGCCTACGTGTTAGGCGCATTACGGAACTTCTGTGCATTAGTAATACGCCTAACATGTATTAAGGTTACAGACAGGCTGGAAATAAGAGAAGTCATTAGAATAGCATGTCAGTGATTAGAAACTATGATAATAATCCAGCTTGGAGGAACACAGGTCCCAGCAATACCTGTGCTGTGTTGGCTCTTGCTGTATGTAGAAAAAAGTGCGAGAGCAGCAAAAATAAATTTAAAATTTAATGTAGTAAGAATTTTAAATATAAAAATCTGAACAACATAATCAATGGGTTTTTTAATGTAAAATATGTTTTAGATTCTATTAATTTTAAATACATTTTATAGGAGATATTTTTATATTAATTTATATGATCATATTTTTCATTAAATTTAAAAAATTACATTTTATACAGTTTGATAATTATAATAAATTACTTTTATTATTGTACTGGTGTAAGTTGAGAATATTTTATATTTTTGCTCCTTACAGCAAATCTATCTCCACTTCGCCTCCTCAGGCTCAGACAGACCACATTGAGATAGATCTGCCTGTCAGAGCAGTAATGCACCTAGTTTTGCCAAACAACATTCATATATGTGTCTAATACTAGGAGTGTGGTGCAACACGCCTCCATAACGCCCCCAGAACACCCCTTCATGTTAGGCGCATTAGAAAGTGTCGAGTCTTACGAACAATGCGCCTAACACATATATTAGGTGCATTAGACATAGTAGCCGGCTCAGTTAGGTGCATTGTACGGCAGAAAAATGGTGAAAAACCCTTTCATACATGTCGCCCTAAGTTCACTAGCTTTACACAACAAGGGCAATATGTATGAACGGGTCATTTTCATTGTTCTGGCAGAATATCTGCCAAAAATGAGCTTTCCACCTTTTTTGCCTACGTGTGGTGCATCATTCGGGCATGTTTAGCACACTGTGTACCAGACCCGACACTTTGTAATGCACTATTTGGGGTCATTCTGGTGGTGTTCTGGAGGCGTGTCGCACCACATTCATAATATTAGACAAATTTCTGAATGTGGGACGGCAATGAGGTACATAATTTAAATGTGGTCAGCCTGAGCCTGAGTAGTCGTAATGGAACTAGATTTTCCATTAGGACAAAAAATGTCCTTTATTTCTCAATTTATGCCAGTAAAGTAGTAAAAAGTAATTTATGATAATTATTGTCATGGGTGTCCCCGCAACCCCCGTGTCGGGCTGCGGGCGTGCTTGCAGCTCTGTCCCCTTAACTCACCACGCTCCTGCTGTTCTCCGGGCACGCGCTTCCAGTGCTGGCAGGGTGCTCGCTCGCCCCCTAGGGTACTGCATCTTAATTTAAAGGGACAGTGCGCCGATGATTGGTTCTCACCGGACGCTGATCCTATTTTAGTCCTACCTCTTCCCCTTGATACTTGCCGAATCAATAGTGCCCTGTGCCTAGAGAGGAAGCTTTCCTGAAGTATCTAGTGTTGTTCCGTGTACTGTATCCTCTGCCTCCGTCCCTCGACCACGAACCTTTGCCGTCTGTCCCGACCTTCCTGCCTGTCCCCAACTACGAGACTGCTTCACGATTTTGTCCCGCCCACACCTCGGCTGCCACCGCAAGCAAGTCACGTCAGAGATAGCGACCTGGTAGCAATCTGCCACAGTAAGTCCATCTCACTTTGCGGCGGGCTCTGGTGAAAACCGGACCTACTTAGACTCCGCTCCCTGGCGTGGCTTATACCATCGCTTGCAGTGGTCCAGAGGATCCACATCTCTGGTTTGCCTTTTGGTAAGCCAAACCTGACAATTATCATATCTATATAAATTTAAATTACAATATATTTAATTTATAAATTATTGTTATAATTTTATATAAATGAATATAATATTAATAATATCCCAAAAATAGAAAATGATCTTCTGTAAAATATATTTAAAATTAATATAATCTAAATTTTTTTAATTAAATAACATAAATTAATTAAACCAATACAGCATCTACCATAAATCCCCTTCTCAACTGTTCTAGCAGTCATTATCGAATTCTGGCATTCATTTATACACGTTTGCCACATTACTAAAGAGCCAAAGCACCATGGCGTGCCAAACATATACACCAGGTGCCTCGAACCTTAGGTGCCATTTATGAGTGCACATTCACCACTTTATATATTCAGGTGCATTATAAACTGAAAAAGACACAAAAAATTGTGTCGAGGTGCTAAGTTTCATACATGTCGCCCTAAATGTCAAAATGCCGTCAAAAATCCAATGATGGCATATTGACATTGCTGGACCGCGGCAGGGCCGTGTTTTTTTGGTGCGGTGTTGTGCAAAAGTCGGATTTTCCATCTGCCCCAACGAGCAATCCTGCGGAATATACATGTTGTATATTACGCCAGATTTTAAAATCGATGGTAAAAAATCCATGCTGTGTAGCCTACAGCACAGATTTTTTATTGCTGTCTGTGCAGCGCAAAATACCGTCAGATTTTCGGCAGATCCAAAATGCTGAATCTGTCAAATATCCAACAGAAAACCTGTGCTGTGTAGACGTACCCTAAGAGATTGTCAGTAATGATAAATCTGCCTCAATGACTGAACCATTAAAGAGTGACTAGGGACCTAGCCATCAACAGCTGTTTCAGGGTTGTAACCCTCTAATGCTATATGAAATGTACATCCATCATAAGTGGAGGTTTCCTGACACTCTATGATGGATATACATGTCATAATAATCCAGCAGGCACCACAACTGTTGGGATTTAAGATAACTCAGATTCCAGAAATATAACCTCTTAGACATCATGGTAAGTAGCATCTGCAAATCTAAGTGGTTCGACAAAGGGAAGGAGTTTTGATGAATTGTCTTTGCTTCCGGGGGTGTTATGAAGTCCTTCAGGTCGCATGGTTACGTCTCCAAGTGAGACTAAAAAATGCTAAAATGTTTAATAAAATAATAAAAAAATTGCCTTTCACCGTTGTACAACTTTTTTATTGTTTAAAATAAAAAAGTACAAAATATACATATAATTACATATAACCACCCAAATGATAAAATTACTGATAAAATAACAACTAGTAGATTAAATTTAATGTGTCATTGATACCACACATTGAACACAGCATGAATTAAAGTTAAAAAAATAAAAACACAACACAAAAAAATTGCAGATCTTCTGGGTTCTTTCCTATTCCACCCAAAAAAATACTTTTTCTTGTAGATCCGTTGACAATTCTTTTGCTTTCCCCATGACTCACAATCCAGAAACGTCAGTGGCTTGATGAAAAATGCAAGAGTCTGTCTGGATCCCAGAAACTCACTCAGCTTTTATGCACACACACTGATTACAAGCAAACAGGTCGCAGGTGAAGTTTTTACTGTACCTTTAGTAGCCGTTCAAACCCATTTGTGTCAACTTCTGTGCATGTTATCAGGCCAAAATCACCAGGATATGTAAACTTTTGATCAGGGTCATTTGGATGTTTTTGGTTGTCATTATGATTTAAAAGAGAAAACATAATAGTTTGACAATAAATGGCTTTACCCAACCACTAACCATGAGTAGAAAAAAAGTTTTTGTGTTATCATTCATACTCTCTGAAAAATGGCCAAGAAAGCAAAAATTCTGCCAGGGTATGTAAACTTTTGAGCACAAATGTATCTACCCCTATATGGTCACTTTATGGCAGGAATATTGGTAGTAGTGTAATGGTTTATATTCAGGAACAGTATGGCAGTTTTATTCAGTCACAATGTGTTATTAATATGTGGTTGTGATGTGGCGGTATTATTCACTCACTATGTGGTGGTGATATGTGGTCATGATGTGGAGGTATTATTCAGTCACTGTGGGATGGTGATATGTGGTTATGATGTTGTGGTATTATTTAGTCACTATGTGGTGGTGATATGTGGTTATGATGTTGTGGTATTAGTCAGTCACTATGTGGTGGTGATATGTGGTCATGGTATGGCGGTATTAATTGATCTCTGTGTAGAGGTATCATTGATAATATAAGTCTTGGTTTGATTAGTAACAGTACGGTTATATTTGCTCCCTGCATTATGTGGTCACTGTACAACCATTATATAGAGGTATCATCCATTCAATCTTATCTTATAGCTATTTGTATGGGTTTATGTATATACAATACATTACTTTATTTAAATACATCTTTAAAGGGGCTTTCTCACGAAGGAAAATTGACGTGGGAAGTTTGTAAATTAAATAATAAACATTTTTTACCATTCATCATTATTAGTGTTGAGCGATTGCGTTGGCGATCGAGCGATAGTTAATCGGCCGCTATCATAATTTTTTTCGATATGAGCATCGATTAGAGCGATTACCTTAAAGCTAGGGAGAGCAAAAAACCCTTCATTATTACACCCAAACAAGGCGGAGAACAAAATTAAAATCCACAAACAGTAAAAGGTTGTGTTACATTTTGGCAACACACTTGGTTAAAAAGTCACAAAAAAAGTACAGACCATTCACTACCCCTTCTTTTCCACAGCCTGACCCTTACACCCTGCATCACCCAAAAATTAAAAAGGGGCAGAAGGGCAGTATGATTTGAACCATCATCTTACTTAACGGGACATTGAATTCCCTGTTCGGAACGCAGCATGAGCCCCAAACCTCAGACCCCGATTTAAAAAGTGCCGAAAAAAAGGATCTTTCACCACCTTTTTATTTATGGCACTAACTATACTTTCCTGTAACCCCAGAATGACCATTAAACCTTTTGACCCACAGTTTAAAAAGTGCCAAAAAAGGGTCCCTTTCAACACCATTTTAGTTGAAGGAATATACTGTCCCGTCCCCGGGGCCCCAGTTGACCATTTAAAACCCGTTGACCCCCAATTTCAAAGTGCCGGGGGAAAAAGGGGTCTTTCAACCACCCTTTTTTGTTTAAATGGGCATTTTACTATACCTTTCCCGTGCCCCAGCATACCCGGCGGAGTTTCATGGGTGGGTGAGAGGGCCCCGGTGGCACCGTCTCTTTTTAAAAACCCGGGTTAAAATCCCCCGAGACGCAGCAACAAAAACTGTCGTGCTGAAGCGATGCGGAAGCGGGAAATGTGAGAACCCACCTTCCTCAGTACAAGCAATACCCGGGGAGGCTTGCCCCCTTGATGAGTGTGGGCCAATTGAGCTTTATTGGAAATACTGGGGTTAAAACCCCTTTACACCCCGGGGCCTTTTTTCTTGGGTTTTTTTTCATTTTACCAACGTGCTGGGGAAATGGTCCGTACTTTTTTCTCTGTCCCTGCCCATACCCATGTCCTCGAATAACCCACATTTGGGCAATTTTTTCCCGTACCCCCCTTGTACAATTTAGAGGAATTTTTTTAAACTTTTTTTACAGCAAGTTTTTTTTTGTACTTTAATTTTTGAAAACACATTTTTAAAAACGGGTGGAATCCCACCCTGTCTTTTTTTCCTTTTTTAAAAGTATTAAATGGGTTTTCTCAATAAAAGGGATTGATATTTTTTTAAAATCTTGCAAAAAAAGCTTTTGCAATATGGTCCATTAACAGTGTCCACCTATTCCTGTTTTTGACAGCACCTCACCCTTGAGCCCCTTGACCATTGTGAAGAACAAATGTCGTTTTAAAAAACATTTTTTAGAATAGGATCTGTAGTAAGCGCATGTCAAAAGCAAAATGCCTCCAAAAATTTCAAAGCAACCCTTGAGCCCTTTTTACAATTGTAAGAACAAATTCTGTTAGAAAAAAAATTTTTTAGAATAGGATCTGTAGAAGCTGCATCACACAAAATGCCCCCAAAAATTCAAAACAGACCCCGAGCCACTTTAAACAAGGTTAAGAAAA